>ML827374.1:25647-41047 GCA_009831015.1 Picea engelmannii | reverse complement strand
GTCAAAAAAGGATAGTGACACATAAACATAAGTAGCATAGCAGATCAACACACCATAATCATATTGAAACGATTTACAACACATACACTCAGATAATGAATATAAAATGACTACTCGCCCGACCTACCCTGCAAGGTTAGGACCTCCATAACACATAAGCAATGCTCAAGCCTAGGTTCCAATTGATTTTAAACATTTAAAGTCTCAGGGTTGGTGATTGTTCTAAGGAACAAGGAGGTGTCTACATCCCACTAACAAACAAGTCCAATCATCAACTAGATCCATCCATCAATCCTATTCATCAATTAATCACCGCGCAAGGGTAATCAATATCGTTATCAATCATACATCAACAATTAAATATTCGTTGCGCGTGAGAGTAAGAAATTCTAGAACAATCACATGTTGACTTAAGTAAGGCACAAGAGAAATCTAGTCACTAAATCAGTCATATATCTAATAAATTCATGACGCAAAATTAGTTAACATTTAAATTTAAGGTGCAAAAGAATAATGACGAAGCAATCACACCACCACTTAAATTAAGGTGCACAAGTACATTTTGTTACTAAACTAATCATGCACCACAATTAATGCAAGGTGCATGGATAATCAAGCTAAATAATTTTACATCCATTGTTAATCCAATGCTCAAGAAATCCAATAATTTAATCACAACATGATCCATGGCGCAAGGTAAATTTATAACTCAATCATTCATCAATTATTAATTATTTATTTCACTATAGAAAACTATCGATTTATCTCATGGCGCAACCAAGCTATCTACTTAACCAATCATACACCAATTTAAGGGAAGAAATAGTAAATTATACACATATCGATATACATCAACGTTGTTCATAATTCATAATTCATCAACATTTATATCGTGGCACACGAATGATTTATTTACTTACCCCTCTACATTTTCAAGGCGTGCAAGCAATATAATTGTTAAATTGATCATACATCAACATTAGTCAAGGCACTCATGTAATCAAATCACATCCAAACATTCAATACATATCTTTTAATACATGGCACAAAATAAGTATCAATTCCAATTCATGTGCAAAGTAGTCATGTTTTTCAATGAGGCTTACAATTTACATTGTAAAGTCCCCAACTTAGGTGCTATCAATCTATAGTAGTCCATCAACAATTTAATTCATACTTAATTAAATTCGATACATCACCTATAATGCATGCACGAATATAATTCTTTCATTCATTTATAGACTACCCCAAAATAAATCAAGCATTCAGTAGAGCCTTTTATTGACAGGTCATAATGAACACACCCATGACGGGGCATAAAATTTTTCGTTCTTCTTAAGAAAAAAAATACCCTCATTCGGGGTCTCAATTCCATTCTTCTCTTCCAAGGCTTTCTAGCCACGGTCTCCATGCTCCGAAACAAGCTCAGAGCAGGTAGATATCCTCTCCCAAAATATTTGGGTTCTTTCATCCCCCTATACTTGCATATGACTGCGGATATGACTAGATGCCAAGAAAACAGGCGCAAATACGACCACCATACGAAATCCTCCAGAGTGGAAAACCTACGAAATTCACAATCTAACATCACATGTTCTCAAGGATTTTGACGACGTTGATTTACTTTGGGACTTTGACATTTGGGAGTTTCGATCACTCCACTCTTTTCCCCCAAAGTACTCTATACTCGAAGTTCGATATCAGGCGCCACACATCCATCTAAATCAACGGCTCGGGTCCACTTCAGGACTTTAGCGTTCGAGAGTCTCAGACACTCACACCACCTTTTCTCCTGGAGTGATTTCACACAAAGTCATCGATCTATGGATGCACATCTCTTTAAAATAAATGGTCAGGATTTACTTCAAGAGTTCTTAAATCTCATGACCCCACCTTCCTCTGAAGTGGCTATATTCCAAAATGGAATATTTGTTGACACTTGTCCCTTTAGCTTGGACAACTCAGATCTGCTTCGGATCTTTGAGTTTCGGGAGTTTCAACCTCCCCACACTTGCTTTCTTCTGGAGTGCTTACACCCAAAGTTAACGATCTATTGACGCGTGTCTCCCACAGATCAATGACTACAAATTACCTCGACTCGTCGGGCTTCAGTATTTTTCAACCTCTCCACACTCGCTTTATCCTGGAGTGATTACACCCAAAGTTGACAATCTTTCGACGCATGTCTCCCACAGATCGATGGATGCAAATCACTTCAGCTCTTCAGGCTTTGAGAGTTTTCAACCTCTCCACACTCACTTTCTCTCAGAGTGATTACACCTGAAGTTGACAATCTGTCGATGCGTGTCTCCCACAGATGGACAACTACAAATCACTTTAGCTCTTTGATCTTCACGAGTTTCAACCCCTGCACACTCGCTTTCTCCCTGAGTGATTACACCTGAAGTTGACGATCTGTCGACACATGTCCTCTATATCAGATTGATGGTACAAAATGACTCTGTTACTCCATGGATTTCCAAAGGATCTCACGACTATCCACCTAGCAACTTTTCTTGGTTTGATAGTCAATATCTAGCCAATACCGATGTGATCGTCGATCGATGGTTCACAGTGCTTGTGGGGCCCCAATGTGCACACTTTGTATCAGAAAGCTCAACCTACGCAATCTGAAAATTAATCGCCCAATTCGGTCTAATCAGGGTCGTTGATCTTCCAACCTGACGAGATCAATGACGTTGGTGAATTGCGGGTTGTGAACAAGCATGTCCGATAATTTCACCTTCACGCTTTGCAATGATTTCCCACCATCGATCTTCGTTCAAAGATCAACGATTCATAGTTATTATGGGGTCCCATCTCCACAATCTGGGAAGTGATCACTCGAATCTGATCTAATCCTGGTCATTGATCTTCCATTCCCAATGAGATCAACGATGTTGGTTGATTGAGGGATGTCAACTATCATTTCCACTAATTTCACCTCTGCGCTCTGCAATTATTCCCAACCATCGATTTAATTGAGCAGCTGGTGTTTGATTCATTAACTCCAATGGGTCTTTGGGTCGATCTGACAACCATGATATCTTCTCCTCCTGATAAACGACTTGCATCCATCTCTTCTGTCAGGTTCTTAAGTCATCTATGACTCTTGTTACTCCAATAGTTCAAGTAACTTTGACTATCGTGAAACTTGACGTCACAAAGATTCGAGCTCCCGAAGTTCTAAAACCTTCATGAGCTAACTCCTTTTAGCGTAGGGTTCCTAGAACTAGGTCACATGGACCTTCAGATGACTCTTGGTCTATGAACTCTACTCTTAGTCGAGTTTTTGGTTAAGGAATTCGATGTGAATTCAAAGTCTCTTAGACTACTAGTCTGAAGGGAACATCTCCCTAAATCGAAGAACTTTAAGCTCTGAAATAGGGAAGGGTAAATTCGTGAGGTTACCGAAATGGTAGTAGTGACAAGAGGCTTTCTCCGACTCTTTAACTATGATGTAATTCCCTAGGGAACACCTTTGAGGAATTAAACTGGAGTATGGGGAAAATAGGGAAGAATCCTAAGTTCTCAAGGGAAAAAACGCATGCTCATAACTTAATCATTTCAATACATAAACCATTTATAGACATATAAATACACACATGCATCCATTATTTCCAATTCAAAGCACAAGGCATGAAAACATTTATCAGAACCATAAGGCATGATGTGACTACTGAAAGGGGTGCTCGTTTCCACCCAATCATAGGCTCAGTCACTCATAATGGATTTACCACTGGCCACCCCCGAGATTAGACCATGATGCTTTTAGATTCCATCTCTTTCTTCCAGCTCAATGAAAGTTATAAACGAAGGTTACTCTCCTTCTCCCAATACGTAAATAGATAGGGACTAAGGTTACTATCATTCTCTCGACTCAGTCTCTATTTCCTGCATTCAAAACTCATGTTTCTCTTTCAGTCCTTCCTCGGACCCAAGATCTTCAGCTCTCGTCTCTACACTCTTCGTAGATTTTCTCCCCTGACCCCCACGCTTTCCTCTTTTTCCTTCTCCAACAAGATTGCTTGTAGCCCAAATTCCCAGTCTGTGGTCAGGTCTAGAAGCCTTACAGATGGGTGGTCTTCTCCATCCCCTCATTAACTCTTGAGGAGGTCTTCCCACCTACCATCCTGAATGTAATTCATTCTTGGGTCAGAGGGTTGTTCTAATATTGAGAAATTAATTCCAGCAAAGTACTGGTTTGGTGGAGATTAACGCAACCATTCCTAGTCCCCTCCGCCTCCTTTTCCTAGCATTCATGGTCTCTCTTAGCACTTCACCTTTCCAACAATCATGAAACACGTATCCATTTTCTATTAAAATAATAGAATTTACATTCATCGACCTTTTATAGAAAGGTCCATCAAATCAAACATTCACACCTTTGAGTTTTCCATAGTTCCTTGGACAATATAGTTATATTTACAAACTATGGGAAAAAGGGTGTTACAATTCCCTCCCCCTTAAAGTAACATCGTCTTCGATGTTATATCTGTCAACATGATATGTATATAAAGGAGTAAGCAAAATCGGATATTCCTGTCTAATGGCATCCTCCATTTCCCACATAGCCTCATCTGGGCCAAAGTGTTTCCATTGCACCTTGACCTATGAAATGGTTTAGTTCACGAGTCATGTTTCCTTCTTGTCTAGTATGCATTGGGGTTCTAGTAGGAATTCTCCCTCTAGATCCTCCTGGATCATAGACCAGTCAATTATATGATTAGAATCATGTACATATTTCTTCAATAATGAAACATGGAAAACATTATGTGCCTTTACTGTGGGAGGGAGTGCTATCCTATAGGCTAAAGGTCCCACTCTATATAAGACCTAAAAGGTTACACAATATCGAGGTGCCAACTTGGAACAAGCTCCCATTCTCAAGGAAGTCTTCTTGGGCCTAACTTTGAGATAGACATGGTCTCATGTCTTGAATTCTCTGGGAGTTCTCTATTTGTCGTCATAACTTTTTTGTCTATCCTGAGCAATCTTCAGATATTTCTTTATTTAAATCACCTTTTTTTCCATTTCTTTCATCATGTTGGGTTTGATTGTAATTCTATCCATTGGATTACTCCATCTGATTGGGATTTTGCACTGTCTACCGTAGAGGGCTTCAAAAGGGCTCATCTTCAAGGATTCTTGATAACCATTGTTGTAGGCAAACTCTACCAATGGTAGGTAGTCTTGCCACTTATTAGGTTGATGCATTACATGCATCCTTATAATGTATTTTAATATTTGGTTTACTCTTTCTGTCTTTCCATCAGTTTGATGGTGATAGGCTATGATGAACAATGATTTAGTCTCAAAACCAGCCGTTAAGGATTTCCAAAATCTTGAAGTAAATTTGGTGTCTCTATTAGACACAATTTCCTTGGGCATGCCATGTAGTATGAATATCTCCTTCATGAATATGTTGGCAATATCTATTGCCTTTCAAGTTGGATTGACAGGAACGAAGTGAACAGACTTACTCAGTTTGTCCACCAGGACCATGATGGCATCATTTTGCTTGGTTGACTTTGGTAATCCGATGATGAAATCCATGGATATGGTTTCCCATTTCCATTATGGGATTGGAAGGTGTTGTAACAACCCTGCTAGATGCTGATGTTCTGCCTTAACTTGTTGGCATTCGAGACACTTAGCTAAGTAATCAACTATGTCCTTTTTCAATCCAGGCTAATAAAATTGTTTTCTAGTGGTCGTGATCATTTTCTGATAACCTGAATGACCAGTATATGGTATCTTCTGTAGTTCATCCATTATGAACCTCTTCAACTCGCCAAAATTTGGGATATACAATCTATTTATGTAAGTCAGCAGGCCTTCGATGATCATCTAATAGCCTTCATACTTTAGCCCTGTAATATCTTGCCTTAGGTATGAGGTCACGGTCTTGAAGAATGCATATGTTTCTTATGCATTCTTGACTCTTTCCCTGACATCCGTTTCATAGGTGCTTATCGCTTCCAGGTGAATCATTTTCATACTTCTGCTAAGGGCATCTTCTACCCTATTTTCCTTCCCTTTGATGTGTTTGTTTTCGAATTCGAACTCACTAAGGAGAGCCATCCACCTACCTTGTCTAGCATTGAATTTTGGTTTATGAAATAGGTGCCTCAACCCACAATGGTCTGTCATAAGTAAAAATATCCTACCCAGGGGGTAATGCCTCGACATTTTTAAAGCATGCACTATGGCAGCCAACTCTAGGTCATGGGTCAAATAATTGATTTCATGCTCATTCAATTTCCTAGATGCGTAGAAAATTACACATCCCTCTTGCATAAAGAATCCTCCGAGTCCTTCCTTGTAGGCATTTGTACACACGAGGAATTCATTATCAGGGTCTGCAATATTATGCATGGGTGCATGGGTCAGGAGGTATTTCAGTTCTTGAAATCTTTCTTCACATTTTTATGTCCAAGTGAATTTAACCCGATTTTTCTGGAGGGAAGTGATTGGACAACCAATCTTGGAAAATCGTTTTATAAACCTTCTATAATATCCTACTAAGCCCATAAAGGATCTAATATAAGATACATCCTTTGGGGTAGGCCATTCCATAATATAGTTGATCTTGTTGGGGTCTACTGCTACCCCTTCTTCAGAAATGACATGGCCTAAGTAATGCACTTGCTTCTGGAAAAAGTCACACTTGCTAAACTTAGCGTAGAGATGATGCTCTCTTAGTACTTGAAGTACAAGTATAAGATGTTATTTATGATCCTCTCTGTTCTTGGAGTAGATTAGGATATCATCAATGAAAACCAATACAATTTTTTCCATAAATTTGCCAAGTACATTATTCATCAAGCACATAAAATTGGCGGGGGCATTGGTTAATCCAAATAGCACCACCAAAAATTCATAGTGACCATACCTCGTCCTAAAGGTTGTTTTGTGGATGTATTCATCCTTAATTCGGACTTGATGGTATCCATACCTTAAGTTAATCTTCAAGAAAATGGAATCACCTCCCAATTGGTTGAACAAGTCGTCGATTCTTGGTAAGGGGTACTTGTTCTTTATGGTTGTGTTATTGAGTTGTCTATAATCTATGCACAGTCGAAGTGTGCCATCTTTTTTTTCACAAACAAGACAGGTTCTCCCCACAGAGATACACTGGGTCAAATGTAGCCTTTTTCCATCATATCCTTTAGTTGTAGCTTGATCTCAATCAACTTTGGTGTACTTGTCCTATAGGGCATTCTAGATGCTAACATTGCTCCTGGTGCAATTTCTATCAAGAATTCAATGTCTCTTCAACCTGGTACCTCTTCTGGAAACACGCCTTTATATTCTCTTAATATGGGGTGGTCCTCTAGGTTCAGTTTTTCATCCTGAACATATTCCAACACCTGTATTGCATATAAAGGACACCCCTTTATGCAATACTTTTTCATTTGAAGTGTTGATATTTGTCTCACTGAGAAAAGATTTTGAATCCCTTGGAGAGTTATATTTATCCCTTCTTCATTTACACATTCTAAATTGTTATGGTAACATTCCAACTTAGTTTTATAAGCAACCAACCAGTCCATACCAATCAACAAGTCATAAGATCCCAGGGGAAGTATGTTAAGGGTCGCTCAGGTTGGCCATCCATCCATGATGAATTGGCAAGATGGTATGACCTTTGCTACTTTTATTTTGGTCCCAGTGGCTAGTTGTATCAACCATGGATTAAAATGTCTAATTGGTTGTAGTTTACACTTATCAACAGTCTGAGGGGCCACATAACGCAAATTAGAACCAGGGTCAATTAAAATAGAAACTAGATGGTTGGCGATCATACCTTCAATCTCCACCATTGAAGCTTGGTGGTTGGCTTGATTATTGTCCAAGGATGCATAAATTCATGGCATGTGCCTAGCCACATCATTGACTGTGGTATCTTCTTGGATGTTGTAAATTCTCCTACTATTTTGTTGTCAGTGTGGGCAATCCATCAACAAATGTTCTTCTTCGCAACCCCAACATTTCAAGGATTCCTTCTTTGGGTTATCATTCTTTCCTAGGGCTAATCGAAGAGGTTTATTTCCACTATGGGAAGGGAAATTATGTTGGTACACACTTCAGGTAGGAAGGCTCATCCTTGAATCCTTCCTATAATTCTTAAACCTTGAGGATTTAAACCCCTTTTTCTTGAACCCTGAACTATTCTTCTTCTTCCAATCCTCGCAAAGTTCTGTCTGATGCCCAAATTGTTCATAATAATATCTTGCCTTCCAGATAGTGTCTTATAAGGTCTTTGGATCATCAAAATAAATCTTGTTCTGGTAGGTCTAAGGTAACCCACTGATAAATCGTTGGGATTTTACCTTTTCATCCTTTATGTAGGGTACATACCTTAGTAGCTCAAAACATTTATTGAAATATTCATCTATGGTGAGTTGTCCCAGCCTGAGTTCATAGAACTCCTTAGTATTCCCATCCATGTATTTCTCTGACAGATACTTCTTCCTCTATTATTTCTAGAAATGTTCCCATGAAAAGTCCTTCTCATGGACTCCTTTCACATTCCTAAGGTCTTCCCACCAAATGGAAACCTTTCCATTCATATTGAAGATGGTTATTCGAGCCTTCAAGTTTTTAGAGTAGAAATGTACTCTGAAGTATTTATTTAAACCAAGCAGCCAAGATTCAGCCTCTTCCCCTTTCTTAATATCTCCATCGAAAGAGAGTGGTTTGGATTTCTTGAATTCTTCAGGATCACGACTTTTGGAATGATTTCGCTTCCTTCCTTTCCTGTGAGACTGTGAGTTAGTTTTGCTACTAGAAGATCCCTTAGAGTTGCTAGTTTTCTTTCCAGAGGAATCTCCCAATGACTGTCCCCTACCTCCAGGTTGGGCCTTCTTCAAGGTACTTCTCCTAGTGTGGTCACTTATGGGGCTTTCAGATATCAAGTGGACTTTGAATTCTATTCACATGTCATCGATCCACATGATTGGTTGCGGGTTCATGATGCAGTTGCCTCTGTATGTCGGATAAGCTCTGCAACAAGACTACGATAATTTATATTTGTTTTTCTTTCTCCTTTATCAATATCTCATTATCATCCTTGCAACTCTATAATTTGGCCCTAAGGCTCCTTATAGTTTCAGCCAGATCCAGAGGGGTTTCCACTGCCCTCCTTTTGTCATATTCTTTGTCTCTATTATGGGCTCTATCCACCACTTCATATCACGTCACCATCCTTTAGAATTGAAGTTTTCCCATGATTTACTGACTTCTCGAGTGCTGAAAAAACACTTATTGTTATCCAATAGTCTATTAGTTTATGAACAATACACAATTCAAATTTCTTAAGTGCACACACATAGCAAAAAGTTTCATTCTTTTCCTCAATAAAAGTTTAACCAAACTCTTTAAGAAAGAGGTAATATAGGGTGTCACTCTTAAAATTAATCTAAATATAGTTTTTAAGAGACTCATCCATGAGCCCAAGTAGGCCAAGTGTTGTAACCTTTCTCTGATACCAATTTGTAGCACACCCACGATGGGGCGTAAATTTTTTTGTTCTTCTTAAGAAAAGAAATACCCTCATTCATGGTCCCAATTCCATTCTTCTCTTCCAGGGATTTCTAGCCACGATATCCATGCTCCTAAATGATATCAGAGAAGGTAGATATTCTCTCCCAAGATATTTGGGTTATTTCATCCCCCTATACTTTCATATGACTGCGGCTATGACCAGATGCCAATACAATAGGCGCAAAGATTACTACCATGTAAAATCCTCTGAAGTCGCAAACCTGTGAAGTTCACGATCTGACGTCGCGTGTCCTCAAGGATTTAGACGACCTTGATTTACTTTGGGAATTCAACGTTCAAGAGTTTTGAGCACTCCACTCTTTTACCCCAAAGTACTCCGTACCCAAAGTTCCAGATCAAGCACCACACATCCATCTAAATCAATAGATAGAGTCCATTTCGAGACTTCAGCGTTCGGGAGTCCCGGATTCTCACACCACCTTTTCTCCTAGAGTGATTTCACCTGAAGTCTAATATCTATCGATGTGCATCTCTTTCAAATAGATATTCACTATTTACTTTAAGAGTTCTGAACTCTCATGACCCCACCTTCTTCCGAAGTGGCTATCTTCCGAAATGGAATATCTGTTGACACTTGTCCCTTTAACTTGGATGGCTCAGATCTTCTTTGACTCTTTAGGCTTCGGTAGTGTCAACCTCCCCACACTCTCCTTCTTCAAGAGTTCTTACACCCGAAGTCGATGATCTGTCGATGCGTCTCTCCCACAGATCAACAACTGGAAATCACTTTTTCTCTTCAGGCCTCAGGAGTTTTCAACCTCTCCACACTCGCTTTCTCTCAGAGTGATTACACCTCAAGTTGAAAATCTATCGATGCCTTTCTCCCACATATTGACGATTGAAAATCACTTCAGCTTCTCTAGCTTCGAGAGTTTTCAACGTCTCCACACTAGCTTTCTCCCGGAGTGATGACACCCAAAGTTGAAGATTTGTCGACACGTGTCTCCCACAGATCGACGGTTGCAAATCACTTTGGCTCTTCGAGCTTCGAGAGTTTCAACCCCTCCACACTCGCTTTCTCCCAGATTGATTACACCCTTAGTTGATGATCTACCGACACATGACCTTTCTCTCATATCGACGGTATAGAAGGACTTTGTTACTCTGCGGATTTCCAAAGGAACTCACGACTATCTACCTAACAAATTTTCTTGGTCTGATGGTCATGATCCATCCAATACTGATGTGATCATTGATTAACGGTTCATAGTGATTGCGGGGCCCCAACATGTGCACTCTGTATCAGAGAGCTCAACCTCCACAATTTGAAAATTACTCGCCCAACTCGGTCTAATTGGGGTTGTTGATCTTCCGGCCCGACGAGATTAATGACGTTCGTGAATTGTGGGCTGCGAACTAGCATGTCCGCTAATTTCACCTTCACACTCAGGAATGATTCCCCACCATTGATCTCCATTCACATATCGACGGTTCACAGTGATTGCGGGGTCCAATCTCTGCAATCTAGGAAGTGATCACCAGACTCTGATATAATCCTAGTTATTGATATTACATTCCCAACGAGATCAATGATGTTGGTTGATTGCGGGCCGTGAACTATTATGTCCTCTAATTTCACCTTCATGCTCCGTAATGATTCCCAACCATCGATTTAATCGAGTGGATGGTGTTTGATTCATTAACTCCAATGGGTGTTTGGGTCTATTTGAAAACCGTGATGGCTTCTCCTCCCGATAAATGACTCACATCCATATCTGATGTCAGGTTCTTAAGTCATCTACGACTCTTGTTACTTCGGTAGTTCGGGTAACTTTGACTATCGTCAAACTTGACGTCATAGAGCTTCAAGCTCTTGAAGTTCTGAAACCTTCATGAGCTAACTCCTTTTAGCATAGGGTTCCTAGACCCAAGTCACATGGACCTTCAAATGACTATTGGGCTATGAACTCTACTCTTATCCAGGTTTTTGGTTAAGGACTTGGACGTGAATTCAAATTCTCTTAGACTACTGGTCTGAAGGGAATGTCTCCCTAACTTGTAGAACTTTAAGCTCTAAAACAGGGAAAGGTAAACTCATGAGGTTATCAAAATGATAGCAGTGCCAAGAGGCTTGATCTGACTCTAGAACTATGATGTAATTCCCTGGGGAATTCCTTCAAGGAATTAAACTAGAGTATATGGAAAATCGAGCAAAATCCTAAGTTCTCAAGGGAACAAACGCATACTCATAACTTAATCATTTCAACATAGAAACCATTTATAGACATATAAATGCACACATGCATCCATTATTTCCATTTCAAAGAAAAAGGCATGAAAACACTTATCAGAACCATAAGGTGTGATGTGACTACTGAAACGGGTGCTCATTTCCACCCAACCATAGGCTTAGTCACTCTTAATGACTTTACCACTAGCCACCCCCGATCTTAGACCATGATGCTTTAGGATTCCATCTCTTTCTTCCATCTCAAAAGATGTTAGGGATGAAGGTTACTCTCCTTCTCCCAGTACAGAAATAGATAGGGGTGAAGGTTACTCTCCTTCTCCTGACTCAGTCTCTATTTCCTGCGATCATAACTCACTTTCCTCTTTCAGTCCTTCCTCGGACCTAAGAGCTTCAACTCTCATCTCTGCACTCTTCATACATTTTCTCCCCTGACCCCCATGCTTTCTTTCTTTTCCTTCTCCAACAAGATTGTGTGTAGCCCAAATTCCTAGTCCGTGGTCAGGTATGGAAGCCTTACAGATGGGCGGTCTTTCTCATTCCCTCATTAACTCTTGAGGAGGTATTCCCACCTACCAGCCTGACTGTAATTTAGTCCTGGGTTAGAGGGTTGTTCTAATCTTGAGAAATTAATTCCAACAAAGTACTGGTTCAATGGAGGTTAATGCAACCATTCCTGGTCCCCTCCACCACCTTTGTCGAGCATTCATGGTCTCTCTTAGCACATCGCCTTTCAAGAAGTCATGCAACATGTATCCATTTTCTATTAAAATAACAGAATTTACATTCATCGACCTTTTATACAAAGGTCCATCAAATCAAACATTCACACCTTTTACTTTTCTATAGTTCCTTGTCCAATATAGTTATATTTACAAATTGAGGGAAACAGAGTGTTACATCATACATATCTAAAGTGCTCATTAAAATTAACATTGAGATATAAAATGACACTTAACAATGAATATTAAACTTGAAGACTTCTAGACATCATAAGGAAAAGGATACATATAAAACTATGTGATCGCATTGAAAGAAGATACCTTCGTTTGAAAATTACTAACTAAAATCAAATGAAACTAAAGGACACTCCAATGTGGAGGGAATCTTCTAATGCCAAAAAAAAGTGTAGGAATAAGAAAAAGGAAGGGACTTAATAACTCAAAGAAATGAAGGAAAACATAGAGTTGGTAAATTTCCCAACAACGCAGAGATAATGAGAAAAGTTATGGGAAAAAATAGTGAGAAAAACACAGAGATAAAGAAGATGAAAACTCAGGCTGCTTCCCCCATAAGCTATCACGTTTTACACAAAACAAACACAGAGAAGAATTTTCTTAGCAAGTTATGATCAGAAGATTGTTTTATCAGTTCTAGATCAATTTTGGCTGACAACGACCTCATTAGAGAAAAAATTCGATTTGGAAAAAAATGTGTTATGGATTGGATAGTATAAACTCAGGTTCAAATTAAAGGGGAGTGATCAAACATTTTGTATCTAGACATTCAAGCTCAGATTGAAATTAACCAAGCCATGATCAAACATTTTGTATATAGACATTCAAGCTTAGTTTTGATATTAACAATGGCAGTGTTCAAACATTTATATATGTATACATTCAACTTAGATTTGAAATTAACAATGAAGGTGGTCAAACATTTATATATGTATACATTCAAGCTCATATTTACATTAAAAATGGTGATGAAATTATTAGGAATCCGCCTCTAACATTTATAAAAGAATCAAGGAGCTTATCTCTTGATCTTAAGATCTCACACATTTATGCAAGGTAAAAACAAAAACTAGATTATACAAATTAATCCAATGTGATTACAAATTTAAATAAATATACCATAACCGAAGACAAGAAGTCAATGATGATCTCCCACACTTGCGCTCCATCCTACTCCCCGCTTTCTAACCGTGAAGACCTCACCGATACCTCCCAGCCAACGATAGGGGTACTCTTCTTCCCCCTTAGCCCCCCGAGCCACAAAGGGGCCACGCACAAACACAACCAGAAATATTTATCTCCCAAATTGTCTTGCAAGGTTGAGCTACCACTCTCTCTTTTTAGAGCTAGGTATCCCAACTCTCACAAGAAAAATGAGTCAAAGAAATTTTGGCAACATAACTTTATGCATACCAGTGATTATCCATTCCTGCTCGTAGCCATTTATTTTATAGAATTTTTGTTAGTGTCCACTTGCCAATTGCACATTAAATTCATTTTTTTTTAAATTAATCAGGAATTACTCTCCCCCATGCACTTGTCATCCGATCCTTTAGTTGCACCAAAAATTTACTATTTAATTTAATTAAATTTCAATTTCCCTCATCCATCCTAAAAGCGTTCCTAAAATCACTCCTAGTTGTCCCTTTATTCCCTCTATTTCCTTTTTAATTGTTGACACCATTCTAAAACTTAGTTGTGTTTAATTTAGGAAAGTTCTTTAGTTAGACTAGACTAGATTCATTTATATGCTTCCACATTCCTTTTTACATTTATTTCATTTCTTATCTTAGTTCCAATTTGGTATTCTTTTGCACACATTTATATAATTAAATCTTTAGATATAAATTTTTACTCTTTCCATTCTTAACTTGATTTTTTTTCATCCCCCATCATTTATTAAATTTATAATTTAATGTCCTTGGTCTTCTTACCCATTTTATACTTAGGCTCAAAATTTTAAGCTAGGATTAGAATTTTTAAGGAGATTTTATAATTAATAGGAATTACTCATTAATAATTATGTTAAGTTCGACAATGTCAAAACAATTTATTGTTTTCTAGGCACCTAGGTTCATTGACTCACCTTTATTAAAAATTGTGAAGTGCCCTTCAAGACACACTCCATGCTCCAAGGGTCCCACACTCCTTTGACTGATCTTGGTAGTTTTCCAACCCTTGGAGTCAATACTCCATTAGGCACCTTGTGAGAGACTAAGGGACTCTAAGGAATAAGGACCCTACCTTATTGCACGCCCCTTAGAATCTTCATAAGTGACTGTCTCAAAATTCCCTCACGACATCATGGATATCTCGAACTAGATAATCATTAACCTACAATTCGAGCCACAACGGGAGTGCTAGTAGGATGTGGCAGGGCTACTGCCACACCTCTCCCTCAATATTTGGCTCTTGTGCAAGACCCCTTTACTCCTTATGTGAGTTTTATTAGCAATCAATTGCCAACCTGCATCCATCAACAAAACATTTTCAATCATCCATAACAACATCATAATATACCCAATCATATGTCACACATGCATAAATAGAAATACCCAAACCATATACATTCCACTCCCTGAATCAATCTAGATTCCAAGGAGGTCCATTGATTCCATCGACATCCTCGATCTGTCAAGTGCCCTGCACACTTAGGAGAAAATATTCATTAGCACTTTTCTATACATAGATATTAAATAACATAACATCATATTCCAACAACATCATCATCAAAATCCATAAGCAAAACAGAAAACCATATACTAAACCGGATCACTTGCACACAAGTGTCCTCAAAGAATAAGTGAAATCATATGCGCACAAGAGAGGGATGTTACAACATACTCATTTAAAATGTCATTACACAATTAATCTAATGAAATCATATAATCATTTCAAAATAAAT
>ML827373.1:61798-82753 GCA_009831015.1 Picea engelmannii | reverse complement strand
TGTCGATGATTCCCAAGGTACCCTAGTACATTCCAACGAATGTGAATAGATGAGCTGAGGTCGAACACTCGTGGAATCATTCGATCAGGGGTCAATGATGTAAACCCACTGTCGAATGTGAGGAGGCCTGCCATTGAGGCATGAAGGTCCCAAAGTACTAACTGGTTTCTAAGTCTAATTCCTGGATAATGTGTTGGAGTCAACAAGGATAGACTCGTCGAGGGAGGGCCTTGATGTATCCCCCATCAACGACACGAAACGGATATGGAGATGTAATCGGTAGATCAAGAGTACATGGACTGACACAGGTTTTGAGGCAAGATATTAGGGATGGTTGACTCTTGAGGCGGATACTTCCCTTGAACACTGAGGCACAACAGTAAAACGTGACATGGACCAAAATTATGCAATGGATACTGCGACTTGCGTCTGGTGACCCAAGGGAGTGAAAGGAAACTCAAATATTGGCTCAGTGCAGAGGTTCAGTGGGTTATAACATGGGTGAATGAAAAAGTGCCATGTTCAAGGGCGACTCTAAGAAGTGCTAGATGATGTTCTCAAGAGACTGCTTGGCTTGTTCCTTTCAATTTTTTCCCCCATCCAGATAGATGAGTACCTCTTTTTAGTTTAATGAGCTCGAGGAGGATAACACATGCTCCATATAACTTACCTTCGGTAAGTTCCTCTTCCTTTGTCTAACGAACCAGAAGAAGTAAGGGTTCAGTCCCATATGGGTCTGTCGATGTGTTCTTTAACGAGTCCAAAGACAGAAAACTCGAAGGTTTTTCAGGATTATAGAGTTTGGAAAAACACTTAAAAGAGAACTCTCTCAGTTCCTTTTTCGTACAGTAGTCAATCGAGACCGAAAAAGGGTTAAATTATCGCTCGAAAGACTCCCTTTCTAACCTTTTAACGAGTGTGAAAGGAAGCAAGGTCACTCCACAATCTTTTCATATTTAGAGAGTCTGAAAAGGGTTTAAAGGAGACTCCAGGGGGGTTCCTTTTTCGTGTGATTGGATTCATACGGGTCCGAAAAAGAGATAAAAGTTTACCCGGTTGCGTTCTCATATTGTCGAGCTTGATAACGAACTAAGACTATGCTCATAAGTACGACAAGGTGGAAGATGCATCAGGATCGCCAACAACCTGCGATGACAGAAACTAAAAACCAGGGATTAGTGAATTCATTTCACCAGTAGAGAAACCCAAAATAACCATAGTTTTTGAAAATGAAATTTTATAAATATAGATTGACTTGAAAAAACTTCATTTACCATTTCATTCGCAAGGATTTTGTGGAAAGTTGGAGAATCTCAACTGGAGCCAAACTTGTTTTCTTCACTTCCGAAGCCACGGTTGATCTTTTTTCACACCGTTTGAACCAGGTAGATGTTCGTTCGTTGCTCTTTCAATTGTATGGTTCAAAATTGATCTTAATAGCATCATTAATTTAAAACATGAAGCCCTAGGTCGACCATTTTGGACCAAATCGGCCTCCTTATAAAAGTTAATAAAAAGGGGGAAATTATTCACGAATTTGCATTGGGAAATGGTTAATAAGATGTCCACACCTCAACCATTGATTGGGTCAACCATTTCGACCAAAGAAATTCTTAAAAACTTCCCTCATGGGCCCACGCACCCCCCAAAACGTTTTTTATTTTTGTCACGTTTTAATCGTTGTTTAACAAGTTTTAAAGGGCGTGGGTGTCTAAAATGATGATTGATTACCTTTAGATGTTATGGGCATTCGTTTTCATGTCTTAAAATACTTTTTGAATTTTGCCAAAATGACAAAAACATGAGTAATGATGGAAATTTTGAATTTTTGTTTTGTAGACATATTCAACAACCATGATCGAGTGGAAAGAGCGGGAACATGAAATGGATGACATAGTTGCTTTACGGAGTCCCCGTACGTGGGCTGCTTTGAGGGCCTGCGGGTTACTCAAGTTCTTCAAACTGCAAAAAATGAAGAGCGAAGTTCTATTGCTTGAACATATCATTGGTCTTTGGGACATCAATGAGCAGGGATTCCGTATCGGTGCGCAGCTCTTGACTATCGAGTTGGAAGATGTGTATTTTATGACCGGCCTCTCAAAAAGAGGGGTTCCTATAGCTTTCACAGGGTAGAGGACATTGCCAGAGCAGGTGGACGTGTATTTGGCACGTCATTGTGTCCCGGGGGCACGATTGGTAGGGGGCAGGATCCCTATCAAAGACGTCCGGGATCTGGCTCTTCGATACATATTGTTTGCTATCACTAGTGCGACTGGTAGTACTAGTGCTCATTTGGCTTCGAGGTCACAGATGGCTTATGGCGTCCAGTGTTTAGAGCCCACACTATTCAACTGGAGTGCGGCGTTCCTTCGAAATGTGAAGGAACAAATTTCTCGGTGCAGGAACGGCCAAAAGCAGTTTGGCTATGGTTCTTTCCTAGTCTCGTTTTTTCTGGAGCGCATCCCTCAGATGCAGCCTCAGATTGCGCTGGCAGTGCGACCAGTGGATGAGCCTCAGATGGAGAGGTGGACTAGCCTATCCCCTAGGTTGGTTTCGGAGTCAGAGTTCCGTTTCACTGGTGATTTCTTTGCCTGGTTGAGGCAGCAGTTCCTCTGGATCGAGGACTTCCCCTATGCTGATGTGGACTTCCGCGGGAGAATGGATTTGATCCTGCCCGAGGGAGAGGATTGGGATGAGTCAGGTAAGAGACTAAGTCGTATCTTGTCACCAGTTTCTTTTTATATTTTTTAATGTATATATATTTTTTTGGGTATGTAAGAGAGTGTTTAACAGATGTTTTTCCTTCAATGTGCAGACAAGGGAGCAGTGCGCCCAGCGGACATACCAGTGCCAGGACGTCGTGGCGGTGCCCCAGTTGTGGCAGACCCAGCAGTACCAGTGGTGGGCCTTCGGGAGGTTGAGAGGAACCTCCAGGGCCTGACGATGGGTATCCCTCCTCTGCGGAGGGGGGACGTGCCTTTGCATTTGCAGCGACACACTGTAGGGGTGCCAGAGAATCTCAATTCTCTGTTGAGACGCGTAGTACGCACAGTGTTATATTACACTCAGCATAATGTAGCGCGGGGAGACTAGAGTTTCCCCGAGATCATGTTTTTGTATGCCTTGTCTGGCGAAGTTGTATGGGTGGATGAGCCCAAAATTTTGTTCTCTTACAAACTTTTTGATGTAATGTAAAACATTTCAGTCACGCCATATATATATATATATACAGTTTCGAGTTTTATGGTGTCGATGGTTTGTACATGATGATGTCTGTGATGTGTTTTAATTTTACATGTAATGTACAGTTTTTGCTTTCCTTAAATTTTATCTATGGGCTAAATACCGATCCATGATATAATTTTCTAACGAATCCAAAACACTATTGAGTTCTCTTGGAATGTGTCTATACTCGATGTAATCAAACATTCGTTCGAGACGACGAACTTGCAAGTGTAGACATAGCAGGATAGGACTACAAATAGCGTAGATGCGGTTGAGTTGATAAACCCCGAGTTGGGAGTCTAGGTAAATGATGATGCGAGAGATACCTAGGGAGGAGGCCTGGGTTAACAATCCAATGACAGCGTGATATTCTGCCATATTGTTGGTTGTTGGTCCTAAGAAGATGCCTCCTAAACTCACCACCTCGTCAAACTAATAAATAACCCATGCCGCCGAGGCAATGTTCCGGGTGTGTCGGTTGGCGCCATCCGCGAACCCAAAAAGATAGGAAAGGTAGACGTCATCTGCGCATGAAAACACGGGCACAGTCATGAGTGGCAACGGTAAAGACTCGAGCACGCGAAAGAAAAGGCACACCAAACTATAATACAATAGTGTACAACGTACAGATGCTAGGTGATCTAGGCATAGTACTTTTTAAGGTAGAGCCCGTTTCGGGGCTCTCCTAAGGAAATTCCATCGTAATCTACTAGTTCGTAAGCACCTTTGTGTAAAACACGCTTCACGATGTAAGGACCGTGCCACATGGGTTCTAACTTTCCTGTTCTCAATTTATCATGTGCTTAGTCATAAACGAGGACTAAGTCTCCTTCTGCAAAGGCTCGAGGTTGGACAGATTTGTCGTATTGACTCTTGATCCGTTTCTGATGTGCCTCATTAACAAGAGCAGCATCACGACGTGTCTCGTCTAGTTTGGACAGGTACAAGAATCGTTCTTCTTCCGCAGAAGTATGGGGTAGGAGTTCTACTTTCAATTTGAGTGACGGAATTTCGCACTCGATGGGTAGGATGGCCTCAATGCCATAGACCAACTGGAAAGGAGTGAATCCAGTTGAGGTTTTCACAGACGTGCAATAGGCCCAGAGAGCGGAAAACAGTTGTAAATGCCACGATGTCTTGTTTTCCCCCACCATGCATTGGATCATGGTTTTTAGAACTTTGTTGATAGCTTCAACTTGTCCATTTTCTTGAGGATAGTAAGGGGATGAGTTTTCATGACGAAAACCCAATTTGACGTGTAATTCGCTCATCATCTGGTTTTTGAAGTGTGCACCATGGTCGGTGACAATGGCATGTGGTATACCAAAACAAGTGAAGAGGAATAGAGCTGCGGTACAACCATCGTTCAGGAAGGTAGGCATAGCCTCAGCCCATTTTGTGAAATAATCGACGGCGACGATGATGTAACCGTGCCCCCCGGCTGAGGTAGGCTTACACTGCATGAAATCGATACCCCATTTGTAAAAGGGGTCGCTGGCAATAATGGGATGCAGTGCAGTAGGGTGGGTTCATGCCTTCTTGTTGAAGATTTGGCAGGGTGGGCATTTTTTGACAGCCTCGATGCAGTCTTTGAAGATAGAGGGCCAAATGTAGCCGTCACGAAGGATTTTTTGGGTTGTGGCCATCCCATAGAGGTGACTGCCACAAGAGCCAAGGTGACAATCATTCAAAACGCGTTCAGCCTCTTCGTGAATCAGACATCGCCGAAGAATGGTGTCGATACCACGGCGATACAAAGTGTCGACAAGGATGAGGTAACGGCGAGAGTGATGACGGATGCGTCGACGCTCTTCTCGAGAGACGTTGGGATGAAAACGTTGGGTTTGAAGGTAAAAGAGAATGTCTCCATACTAAGGGTCAGAGGTGCTGATGAGGAAGAGAGACTCATCAGAAAGAGGGTCTCTAGGTTCATTGTTTTCATCGGCACTTGGGAGAGCACAGATGAGCTCGGCAAACACCAGGGATTTTTTGGCCTTAGCCTTGGTGAACTCGAGATCGAATTCTTGAATAATAACGATCCACGTTGAATATTTTCCCCCAAGTACTTGGCGTTTCAAAACGTGGTACATGGGGTTGGAGTCTGCGATTACCGTGGTGGTGCGTAATAAGATGTAGTGGCAAAATCGTTGGACAGCAATGACAGCTGCCATAGCCAGTTTCTCGACATGCGAATATCTGAGTTCAAGTCCAGATAAACTCTTGCTCAGATAATAAATCACGTGTTCTTCGCCATTAGAGTCTTCTTGAACTAACACCATCGCAATAGTGGAAGTAGAAGCGACCAAGTAAAGGATATAATCTTTGGTATAATCGGGAGGATGTAACAAAGGAGCATGGGTCAAAGCGTGTTTTAGAGCATCGAATGACCATTGGGCAGTGTCATCCCAGATGAAAGGGACGTTCTTTTGCAGTAGTCGCATAAATCCTTTAGTGATCTCGGCGTAATTGCAGATGAAACGGCGGAGAAAGTTTTCTTTGCCTTGCAAACTTTGAAGTTGGGTTAAGTTGGTGGGTGGGGGTAAGGCTAGAATGGCCTTGATCTTCAGGGGATCCACCCTAATCCCATCTTTGGAGATGATGAAACCAAGGAGTCGGCCGGATTCGACAGCAAAGATGCATTTATGTGGGTTCAGGCGAATACGATAGAAACGACATCGAAGAAAAATTGCCCGCAAGTGATCGATGTGATCGGGTCGATTGGATGAATGGGTGGGTACATCATCGAGGTATGGTTCCACGATATGCTTGATGTCGTGGAAAGCGTATGACATGGCTCGCTGGAAAGTGGCACCAGCGTTTTTAAGGCCAAAAGGTAGCTTTCGGTATGCGAAAGTTCCCCAAGGGCAGATAAAGGTTGTCTTATGTTGATCAACAGGTAAGATTTCGATCTGGTTGTATCCAGAAAAGCCATCCATGAAAGAGAAGATCACGTTTCCTGCACAATTATCGATGATTTGATCGATAAAGGGTGTAGGGTAGTTGTCCTTGGGACAAGATTTGTTAAGATCGCGGTAATCTACGCAGACACGGATGGTCCCTTGTTTTTTAGCAACCGGAATGAGGTTAGAGACCCATTCTGTCAAAGGGACTGGGTAGATAAAGCCAGATTTTAGAAGTTTTTCAACTTCGGCCTTTATAGCTGCTAGTTTCTTGGGGTGAACCGGGTGGAGTTTCTGTCGAACCGGTTTTGCATCAGGGTAAGTTCTGATTTTGTGTACGACGATGGAAGGATCGATTTTTGGCATTTCCTCATAGCTCCATGCGAAGACATCACAGAATTCCTTGAATAAAGTGGTGTAAGAGACCACTTCGTCAGGTGTGCAATTAGCACCAAGGTTAATGTTTTCCACGACACCTTCTTTGACTGAAATGTCAATTGTGATTGTGGTAGAGATGTTACCCATGTTTCCCTCAGAGAAAGTATCTTGGGTGAGGATAGGGGATTGTGAAGCATTGGTAACATCGGGGGGGAAGACAGATTGTATGTCTTGCACCTCTTCCAAGGGTGGAAGAAAAGAGGATCGATGGTGGTTGTCATCCCAGGGCAGATCATCAATGCTAAGCATTTCCATGATAGATTCATCCGAAGGGAAGATGTGGGAAATGTAATCAATGGCGGATGATAGGGAATTCAACCACGAGGGCACCGAGTAAGCGTCGGGTGTCAATGAATGTGAAGTGTTCGAAGAGGGAGAGGCAGATTGAATAGCTATGTATGCAACCTCGGCTTGGTTGAGTGGCATGGTGTCAATGAGTCCATCGAACTCCAAAGGACTAGGCACAATCCAAGGGTCAGATGATTCCAAGGATTGATAAGGCAAAGTCGAAATCATATTGACGGCGGCAATATGAGGTGTATTAGGTGGAAGTGGTGTAGGGAAGGTACCCATGAGGCTAGAATATTTCAATAAGCCAACACCAACGCTTTCATACATAACCATGTGGTCTCCCAATAAAGGAATATTGTTGGTGGCAGGGATGCGGGCGTCGGGTGTACAGAAATCAAGTTGATCGATGATGACAATTTTTCCTTGATGAGGGAATTGTACACATCGAAACACCGACGAAGCAACGGTAGTCATAGCGTAGAACCAACTTCTTCCGAGTAATAGATTGTAATCGAGGGGAGCATCGACCACTTCGACATCAATGGTAACATTTTTGCCACCCAATTGAACGACGAGGGATTGCAATAATTCGTGAGGATGGAAACCTCGTCCATCGAAAGCGCATAACATCGTAGGGGATTTGTTAAGGGCAGGTGATTTCAAACCTTTCCAACAGGATAAAGACATGACACAGGTGGAGGCTCCCTCGTCCAAAATGGTTCGATGGATTTGTTGATTATAAACAACAACGTTGATTTGGAAGGCTAGCTGGTGGGAGAGCCGTGGTTGATGGTCGTCCAAGTTAAACATGATGTGGTTGGATGACTCGGGATAAAAAGTGCCAATAGCAGCTAAGAGCGTCCTACGTTGGTGAGGACAGTGTTGTAACACTTACAATGCGGACATGGCACACGGAGCTTGGGCCAAATCTTCTACAATATTGTAGTTTTGGGCGGCTCGTGAATTAGGATTGAAAGTGGATTTTCGAATGGTTCTCTTAGGAGGGCATAGGATGGAGTCAAAAGAAGGTTTCTCAATCTGAAGTGGCCCGGATGGAGGGCTAACAGACGGAGGATTGACAGCAGATGGTAAAGGATCTGGCGAAGAACCGTTAGTGGTCTTCAACTTATCGGGTTTAACTGGTGTGTCGTATGTCGCGGAACGAGTGGTTAGGTTAACCCCGTTGAACATATAAATGTGTGCGCTTGTCGATGCCTCATCATGAGGTTGGTTGGAACTGCCCCCCAATGTGGGGGTTTGGGCAACCAAAGATTTTTGCTGCGGAAAAGGCTGAGTGAGCACAGCGGGTTGTGAATTTCCCTTAAAAATTTTAGCCACTTCATCGCGATGTGGGCAGTCTCGGGTGTAGTGATCGTCACCACAAATGAGACATGGGAATTTCGGTTTTCGCTGTGGTTGTTTTCCAGCAGCAGGGGTTTGTGGTTGGGTCTTGGGTTGTTCATTGTTATTGTTCTTCTTTGTTTTGTTTCTCGTTTTCTTCTTTCCCCCGGGTTGTTGTGACGAGGTTGATTGGACCACGTTCACATCAGAGACTTGATTTTGTGTGGGGGGGTAGAAGAGGGTGCAGTCGAACCGGGGGCGGTCGTGGCAGCGGGTCGCTGGATTGTTCCAGTAGACTGAGTGGTAGATCGAGTTTTGACAAAGCCAATAACTCCATCGGCATGTGAAGAGGTCGATGGTTTGGATGGATCGTTATTGGGACGGGTAGCATTTGGTATCAACTCATACAGAGTACCGGATTGTGAATAGACTAAGTCTAAGTACTGAGCTCAGGTGATGGCTTCTTCCTTGGTGACTATGCCACCCATGGCAACATCACGAGCGATCTGGGGTAGTAAAGATTTCGTGAACCATTCCGCTAATAATTGGTCAGGGATGACTGCTTTAATTAGCCTTCGTCGTCTTCTCCATTCATGGATATGATCGAAGATGTGTATGGAAGTTGTCTGATGAAGAGAGGTTAATAGTTCAGTACCCGTCTCGTATCGGATGGGCAATTGGAAGTGTGTGAGGAAGGACATGGCAAGAGAGTTGAAATGATAAAAAGATGCGTGTGGTAATTCAATATACCATTTCACTGCAGAACCCGTAAGTGTCCGTTGGAAAAGACTCAAACGAATCGAATCATCCGTGAGGGAGTTTGATGAACACCACAAATGGAAGGTCATTACGTGGTTGTTCGGGTCTTCTCCATATTTTCCGTCGAATTTTGGGATATCAGAAGGAAGCTTTGCTGGAATAGCTGGCCAACCGGGAGAATGATGAATGGGATCATTCGTTAACCGAGACAAATATGGAAGGTCCAGGGTAGCTAGAAAAGGTAGTTGTCGGTTAACCTGTGGGTAATGTTGGTGTGGCAGAGGAACACCAGTGGGGCCAAATACTGGGTTATGTGGATAATTATAACTCGTGGGTCCTCTCATATTGGGTTGGTTTTGGCCAAGGTACATAGGATTTGAATTGTTTTGAAAAGCCTGCGTGAGCGGAGGATAACCGGATGGGTTTTGAGGGTTATGGGCTGGGTTGGGCATTTGTCCATAAGGAGGTTGTTGTGGAGTCTGTGAATTTTGTCCTGCCGAAAAGTGTGGGTTTCCTTGGAAAGGAACGTTCCATGGGTTGGATGTGGCAGGCACAGTTTTCCCCATAGAGGCATGCGGATTTCATTGAAAGGGGATGCTCCACGGGTTGGGTGCAATGGACATAGTTTGTCCTTGTGGCTGATGGTGGACTCCGGTTTGAGGTTTCCCCCCGGCATGAGGGTGCCCCCCGAATGGATTTTGCCCTCCGGTGGGAGGGTGCCCCCCAGTTTGAGGGAGAGTTCCCAGGATTTGAGTGCCAGGCACGAAAATTTGACCAGTGTTGCCGATTGGGTTCGGACCACCAAGGACCATCCCTCCGGGTTTTTGGATAGGTATGGAACTTCTCGGTACAATTTGAGTAGTGGTTTGAGCAGTGGTAGTGGCAGATGCGTTCAGTGCCCTAAATCCAAAAGGGATATTTGGTCTTGGTGTTACAGGTGTACCAATCGGGGCTTGGGTGACCACCGGATTGCCGGCGGGAATGGTCGGGTTGTGAGGGACCATCGTGGACTGAGCCGTTTGGAGGGGAATAGTAGGTCTCGGGCCAATGGGTGGTGTGTTCGGAGAAACGGTTGGTGTGGCTGTAAAAGTGGTAGTACCAATGAAGTGATTTGGGGGTACAGTGTAGGACGAAGATGCGTCAGCCCCTTCTCATGTTCCATAACACTCTTGCACCAAGTGTGGTGGACTCCAAATGATGTTCTCAGTATAAAAAGGGTCATCGGGTAAAGGGTTTTGAGGAGACCCGGCCGGGGCGGCAGAAGGGTTTATGAAAACAAATTCTCTGGCAGAATTTAGGTGAAGAATCTATCGTTCATATCCCTCCGGAATGCGATAAGCTTCCAGGGAGTCCGAGACAATTCTAAAATTCTCCAAGGGTATGGGGACTTCTTCCTGAGAAATTGTATTGTTTTGAACCTCGCCCTGTTGGGGAGATTGTTCCGTAGAACGAGGGATGTCTCCTTCCATATTTTCTGAAGGAAGTCCCTGTAGCCTCCGCGAACGTCGTGGAGGGTCAATGTTGGCAGAAGAAAAGAGTCTATGAAATAGATCTATGGCCAACTAGCGAAAAGAAACAGCACACGCTAAAAAAATCTAAGAATCACAACCAAGCAAACAGGGCCTTCTTTTGATGATCGTACTAGTTGGTGATGAAATCCAACGTCGCGTGATCAAGTCCAGAAGGGGTGGGGCTAGGGTGGAACAGTTACAATGGTGACTTGCTTAACAGACTTACACCCTGGTGAAAGCTTCCACGCAGTAATTGTGGATTTACTTTCTAAGGCTTCCACGCAGTAATTGTGGATTTACCTTCCAAGGAGCCCGAGTGAGTTTGACCAATGTCTGCTCCAGGTACAGTTAGACTACCCATCACCATCACCTTGTGTAAGAACCTAAATATTATGGCCACTAAGGTCACCAATTCGCAGTCAGCCCCTGGGCGGGAACAGTCGACAGTTCGGTCCAAACGTAAGGGCAGGGTATCAAGCCCGAAACCAACTAAGAAGCTTCCACGCAGTAATTGTGGATTTACCTCAAAGTGATCCCCATAATATGATCTTACCACCACACTCAGTTGAACCACAGAGGGTAGTCCCCGTAGTTCTCCTGAATGCAACCTCGTGCGTAACCCCTGTGTGAAAGGGGGGTCCCAGGCAGACTTATACGATGACTAGATTTAATCTCCCTAACTCAGGATGCTAATGTTTATTTTGACAACTTTGGAGAGTTATGCTCATAGCCTAATCCAAATTACTACACCTATTCTACTATTGGTGGAGGATTCTAGCAAAGAAAAAGTTCTAGATGAATTTTAATTAGCGTTGATTTTAGTGGTTGTTCTTTACGCAAAGAGGTGCATGGAAGTGAAATGAATGGAATTAAGACTCTAACCCAAAGAATGCATCAAGCATGATAAGAAATCATTTCCTTTCGATGAACATCTAGCTAAGGGAGAGAGAGAGTTCTTTCACTAACAAGCACAACTACGGAATGCTTCCAAACAGTTCTTTTCTTTTTCAATCAAATCCTGATGTAATGAAAAACTTTTAAGTGCCTTCTAATATGCTCAATTAGTCACTAAGATATCTTTCTTGTTTGCGTATGAATGATGATCAATACAATCACAATGCTTATCTTTGCTAATTATCTTCTTGGTATGAATGAGAACCAAACTAGCATAAGCCAAAAATCACACAAACAATACACCCTTCGTAGCAATCAAACGAAAAACGAAAAAAAAAAACAAAGAAAAAGACAAACTTCACACCCAAAAACAAGAGCTGAAGAACAATGATCTTGAATGAAATCAAGATAAAGAGGCCTGTAGGCTGTTGATGACCTTCACCAGGGTTTTACTTAACTTAAGAGAAAAGAAGAGCAATGTATAGATCTCAAGCTTCACTCAACAGGAAAACTCAAATGAAAATAGGTGAAGAAGGCTACAAGATCCAATCAAAAAGGTGTTTGTTCTTCAACAAGACTGATGTCAAGATTAAACAGGAAGAAGAAATGACTCACTAGGTCACTCAGCACAAGAGCCACAGAGGCAAACCCTAAAAAAAATACAATTATGAAGGGTTTTTGGGCCAAAAGGAGGCTGGCGCTCTGTTGCCAAGGGCAAAGAGTGTTATAGCGCTCTGTGTAGGGCTACAAAAAGCATTGGCGCTCTGATAACACTAGGTCAGGGGCGCCAGGGTCTGAAAGTCCCAGAAATGTCAAAAAATTTCAAAAATTGAGATCTGGACTTGACAAATATGTTGAAAGTGACAAGGTAAGGAGCCAATCAGCTCATGAAACTAATCAAAAGAGGGGTAAACCAGGTCTGAAACAATCAAGGGACAGAACAAGGTCAACGAGGAGAAAAATCCAAACAAAGGGTTTTGATTCAAGACTATCTCCCTAGTGGAGTCGCCAGTTTCTGTTGTAGGAAAATATGCCTGTGGACAAGTAGATCGACCTCTAAGGCTTGACCTTAACCCTAGACAGAAAAATGCTTATCATGGACACTGACTTCCTGTCAAATCTATCTAAGCCTAATGCATGAGAAGGAAGGATGATAGAAGTACCTTTTAACCGACGTTTGTCCCTGCACGCTCCGAGTTGCGCTCCAATCCTTTTGTTCCTCGGTGAGGTTTGTGGGCAAAACAAGATACGACCACTTCCTACTCTACTGACATTAGCTTGAAAACGGATCTATCAACAAATGATAAGTTTATGCAACATCAGACACAAACTAGAAAGAAACAGGCCAAGCTTGTCATATTAATGAGAATGACGACAGCAGTGCTTACAATCGTAGATGCAAGTGCGGCAGCTTCGTCAAGTCCTCTTCGTCTAACCCTTGCATGAAAGATCCACAACCTGGATGACAGCAGCTTCAATGATTTCTCTCCTTGGGCTGACTGCAAGTTTCCTCCAAGATCATAAGTTCCATATGCTTAATTCTTCCCCCTCTTCATCACCATAGAGTTTGCTTATATAGGTTGGGAAGGGCCTAACCACTTGAGTTATGTTTAGAACCAGTTGAAAACCTCCTCCTTGGATTAGAGATATTTTGACAAAACCAAGAATTCGAGTTCAACCGCCTCCCAAACTCAAATGATTCTCCCCTTATTCTTCTCACCGGGCTAACAAGTTACCCAGAATGGAGAGCGCTCCCTCAGAAGGGGCATCAGAGTGCTAGAACGCTCCAGAGAAGGTAAAGGGAAGCGCCAGCGCTTCAAATCTGGGCAGCGCTTCTGAAAAGGGATGGAGAAGCGCTACAACGCTTCTGAAGCATGGTAGAGGGGCGCCAGCGCTCCTCGGGTAGTTTTAGAGGAGCGTTCCCCTTCCAAACTCTTGATTAAGAAGCCCTCTTAGGTTTTAAGAGATGTTTGTCTTCAGTGAACCAGTTTCTTCCTTCAAACCAAGTACATAAGATGTTTCAAGTTCCCCTTTAGTGTCGTCATTGTGATAGGATGATTCAACAACGTTTGCAACACTTGCGACAAGTGAGAGGCATGTGCGACACTTATCCAGTTGAGTGATTTTGAGGTGTAACAGTCGCACCTTGCTCAGTGTTAAGGGTGCGACGATCTAGGATCAACGCAGGTTGCACACTAGTGGCTTGCGACACCGTCACATTTTTCTTAGTGTTAAGGGTGCAACGATTTCCCGTATGAAGGAAAAAGAGAAGCTTCTCAGCGCTTCTAGAATAGAAGCTTTGAGGGAAAGGTGGCCTCCGATTGATTTGGATCTGATTCACATCCCTGATCTCATGGGATCATCCTAACCTCCTCACCTTATCCTTTTCAACTTATAAAAGGAGGGGGTCTCTCCTTTGGAAAGTTAACTTGGGAATGGTTAGAGAATTTTTGGAACTACAACTTAGTTACAGAGATTCCACTAATTAGATATTAGTCTAGCCAAGAGTTTGGATCAACTTCAACTATATCTATTTCATATGGAGTGTTTGGGCCTATGTTGGCTTTGAGATTCACTTTGTCAAGTTGAAATCATAAGTAGTTGTCAGATCTATAGTCTCAGAATCCGTAGAGTAGAAGTGTGTGGTAAGAAAGGAAATGTTGGAAGGGACCCTACAACATCAAGGAATCGGTTGTATTCTCCTTTTCATATTTCTAATACAATAATATATTTCTTTCCCATAAAAAAAATATTATTTTATTGTATGACTCCTTGATCACATACATAGGTTTTGTTAAGTATACATTGTTACTTTCACTTCATTGGATTATGTATTTTTATAGGTTCAACATCCCATAAGCCTTGGAACAGAGTGAATATGACACTAGTGAAGACAATCAAAATTTAAAAGGTATTTCATTTATCTCTTGTTAGTTAGTATGCTTGACAAATAAAACTTGGGGAAAGTTTTATATTCTGTCTTGTTTTGTTCTAGTTTAAGGGTGAAACTAGGGAGATCCATTTGCGTCTGCAATTACCGATTTGTCCTGAAACAAAATTGGCGACAATACTGGGAAAGGGATTATTTTCTTAGTAGTATTTTTCCTTGCTTTCTTTCTTTGATTTCCTGGGTTCTTTTTTCTAAGTCACTAGGAGATCCAAATTGACTCTCTAACTATCTATTTCCCTGGAAAACCTTCATTTTTTTTATTTTTTCCACATTTTCTCTGATTGACACACCCTTCCTTGAGATACAGTGTGACATTGTCACACTGTGGTCTTCTGTGACCTGCGATGATCAGGATTGTCGCACTGCGTTAGTCTAGTAGCATGCGACGATTTTGTGAAAAAATAGTTTTTGTTGGTTTTTCCTTACCCAGATCTTAGATAAGTGTCTCAGGTGATTTCTTGGTTTTGATTACAGTCTACTTGACAACTTTAAATCTCCTTTTATCCATATTTGCTTTGTTTTAGCGTGTTTTCTTCTAAAATATTTGAGATCTCTTGATTTGAGTGTCTTTCAGTTACAAAACATTGTTTTTTCTTTAGAATTATTTAGTGACAACACTTCTTTTCCTGAATTATTCGTTTTAAAAGAAAATTTTTTGTTTGGGTTGCTTTTTTTGTGAAGAATCTCACTATTTCTTTTAGTGTATATTTGAAAACATTTTTTTTTAATTTCTTACTTTGCATTAAATTGGGGCATCCTTGCATTTGAAGTAGCGAAATTGCATAGTTTTTGACATTTTTGGCCTTGAATTCTTAAATTTTTTGGAGTTTTGGTGTACAGTCTCTTTGGATCGTTTCTTAAATATCTTGATATCGGTGAGTTTAATAAAATTTTGGGACATTGTGCATCTGGGAATGATAAACGTTTTCTCCTTCTCATAATATAGCTTTCATCGAAGTGAAATATTTGCATTCTCATTTCTTTTTATTGTTTAGAGTTGGTCAAAACATCATTTAGTCCAAGCCATTTTCCTCTTGAGTAACAACAACTTAATAAAATTTATGCATTAATTAAAATCTATCTAGAAACTTTTATTTCTAGGGCTCTTTGCAACCTACATTAGATTAGTTGTAGGGATTTGGAATAGGTGTGAAAGATAACTTTCCAAAGCTGTAAACAAACATACAATCTTGAGTTAGGGAGCGATGAAATCCATTTACTACATTTTGTCCTGGGAAGCCCTTCTCACACAAGGGTCAATCACAAGGTTGCATTAAGGCCAATAGATTTACTAACCTTGCTTTGTTGGTATTGGTGTAGTGGTTGCGCGTATTATTGGGGGTCACTTGAGAAGACAACCTTGTGTGGGCCTTATCAAGTCGATTTTGGGCTCACTTACCCTACCCTTGCACGTATATCGGACCGTCAACTAATTCCCCAAGTATCATTGTTGTATTTGGTAACCTTAGTGGACTTTATTTAGGGTTAATACAAGAGGTTATGGTGAAGGGGAAAGCCTTCATTGTACCTGGAATTGATGTTGACCAAACTCACTCGGGATCCTTGGAGGGTAAATCCATGTTTATTGTATGGAAGCTTACACTAAGGTGTAAGTCCGTTAAGCGGGTCTTCAACATAACTTTTCCACCCACTGTATCTCAGCCCCTTCTTACATTGTTCCCGCGACGTTGGATTTCATCACCAACTAGTGCATTCATTGTGAGAAGGTTTTGTTTGTTTGCTTGCTTCCTAGATTTTCATCGTGTGATGCTTGTTTTACCTTACAGACTCTAGGTTGGATCTGTGTTTAATGGTGTCAGTTCCCAGAATGACCAATGGAGAAACTCCTGCTCCAAGGCAATCTTTTTTTTCCTTCTTACGAAAGCGTTGGTCCTCCTTACATCGCTACTTTGAGCCTTCCAAGTCTCACAATTGGGTTATCAGTATGGTTGTTTTCCACTCCAGTAATCTTGAATGCAAAAATTTCTTCGGTTGTAATAACTTCCCCCCAAGAACATCAACCGCATGTTGATCCTTCACCTTCTTCACCAATATGCTATTCTTCGCCTTCTTGACCTGCAAGGTCTTCTTCTGTTTCATCTTCTTCGTTGTTTGAAATATTTGAAGCTAGTAATTGGGTGGATAAGAAGAAAAAGAAAAGGAAGATTAAGAAGAAGAAAAATAAGCAAGGGTACAATCTTCCAACCACGGCCAGACATGTTGGAAAACAACTAGTTACTGATAATCATGATAGGAGTGTTGATGATGCCAAGATCATGCAAACACCTCGTCATCCCAAGTACCCTTCCAGGCTTTGTAAGGGTAGTCATCTTCTTAAGGATTTCCTTGGTCTATCCAAGGTTATAGAAGCATGGTCTACATGCCCTCACCAGCCCAAGTACCCTTCCAGGCTTTGTAAGGGTATCCATCTTCTTAAGGATTTCCTTAGTCTATCCAAGGTTATAGAAGCATGGTCTACATGCCCTCTCCAGCCCATGTCATCAGCCTCTAAACAACATGTTGATAACCTCTCGTCAACTAGTTAGGATACCATTGGGAAGAAGAAAAGTAGAGTCATGTTCCTGTGTAGGTTATGCAAAGGGAGTCATAAAACTAATTGTTTCCCTCATATAGACGAAGTCTCGAAATTATTGGAAGACACAATTGTTTCCCAACCTCAACTTTCGACTTCTTACTGCAGGCTTACTCTCAACTCCCCTGTAGTTGATGGAATGATCAATCTGGTCCCTTCGTCAGTCAATTTGGTTGATCGGGTAGTCAATCTGGTCACGTCCTTAGTTGAACCAATTGACAAAGTGGTTGAGTTGTTTCCATCCTTTGACCCCATTCTCCCCTTGGAGAATGAAACCCAAGTGGTTTATCTAATCCCATCATCGATCGATCCTATTCTCTTTCTGGAGAGTAAACCCAATATTTCCCACGTTTTTCTCATTGATACAAAATCTATCGTGCTAGGGGATATTCCTCCTTCTCCCATGGAACCTCCTCCAAGTAATGAGGCCATCATTTTTTATTGGGGTGCACTAATTGGACTTCCTCTTCCCTCTCATGTTACTTTCAAGATTATAGTACAGGTTTTTTTTCAAGACGTTCCTCAGACCCTGAAAGATGAAGGTGCATTTGTTAGTATTTTGTTCTCTATTTCTTGGCAAGCTTTGGGTTGTCCTCGGATTGTGCCATTTACCCAAAATCTGTTATGTTTTAACAGAAGAACTAGTCACCCTTTAGGGGTCCTTCCTGAGTTTCCCGTAACTTTGGGAGGGAAAATTGTCTTTATTGATGTTATGGTAGTCCAAGACCCCTTGGATTTCGATTTACTCCTTGGGCTAGATTATGACTATGCCATGAAAGTTATCATGTCCACTCTTTTTCATATGATATCTTTACCTCATGATGAAAGAATTGTGACTATTGATCAAATTTCATTCATTGGTCCTAACTTGACCATAAACTTGATGACCTCCCTAAACAATTCTTATATGCAGACGATATCTCCCCCACCATAGGTCAATTATTTGGTGTTGTCTCCCATGCCTTCAGTTGCCGATGAAAATGAGCCTCTCACTGTAAGCTTAGTATCTTATGACTTAGATCCGCTAGTTGACATGGTGATCTCTTAGATAGGGATATTAGAGCCTAACCTCCTTACCCATATCATAGCCCTTGATGTGTGTTCCTTCCAAAGTGTGTTTCTTCCGTCAAGTGAAGATATCTTGGAATCCATGACTTATTTTTTTCCCTTGACATGGTGTCCTTCCAGAGCATTGTTCTCTTGAAAGACAGGATCAATAAGAGGATTTTTGAGCATGGTTTTCTGATTTCAAGCTCATTAAAAAATGAAACCAGCTTTGATCATGGTTTTCTAATTTCAAGCTCATTAAAAAATGAAACCATCTTTGAGCATGGTTTTCTGATTTCAAGCTCATTAAAAAATGAAACTAGCTTTGAGCATGGTTTTCTGATTTCAAACTCATTAAAAAATGAAACCAACTTTGAGCATGGTTTTCTGATTTCAAGCTTGTTAAAAAATGAAACCAACTATGAGGATAATTTTGCATCTCTATGGAAACCTTATTAAAAAATGAAACAGAGCTTACGAGGATAGTTTTTTTGTGTATCTGTGGCAACCTTGTTAAAAAATGAAACAATGGTTACAAGCATAATTCTTCTCCTGTGTCAAGATCATTAAAAAATAAAACAACCAATCTCAAGCATAGTTCATGTTCCTGTGTCAATATTGTTAAAAATGAAATATATCCCCCCCTCCTTCGATTGAGTTAAGTACTTTGTTACGTATAGTATTTGAAGCTTCATTTCCTCCCCCTACCCCATTGGATGAAACAAAGATTGGGGGAAATGCTTACAACGTCTGGAATTCATGTTTAAGTTAAGCCGCTAACTTCTTAAGTTGGGGGAAAAGTACCAACCATCCTTGGATAATGTGTTGGGAAGTCGCAAGCATAGTTTTTACTTTGTTTCAAACTTGTGTAAGAAATGAAACCAATCCTACCCCAAGAACAATTTTCTCTGGTTCAATCTTGTGTAAAAATGAAACCTACCTCAAGCATAGTTTTCTATGTTTCAAGCTTGTGTAAAAATGAAACCACCTACCTCAAGTATAGTTTCCTCTAGTTCAAGCTTGTGTAAAAATGAAACCAAGTCCAAGCATATTTTTGTTTAGTTTTAATCTTGTGTAAAAATAAAATCTATCCCAAGCATAGTTTTGTTTTTTTCAAGCTTGCGTAAAAATGAAAACAATCCCGAGATTAGTCGTTGTTCTTTCTCATGCTCGTAAATACCTGAGAATGTAACCGAGTATACTTTTATCACTTTTTCGGACTCGTAAATTTGTACGAACAAGGAACCTCCTAGATTTTTCTTTAAGATCTTTCCAGACTCTCTAAAACATGAAAAGATTGTCGAGCAATCTTTTTCTTTTCATGCTAGTTAAAGAATTTAAAGAAAATGTCTATTGAGCAGTAGTTTATCTCTTTTTTGGTCTCAACAAACTACTTTAAAAAAAAGGAATACTCTAATCAAGAATGATTAGAAGAATTTATGGAGTCCTCTTTAAGTTATTTTCAGACTCCATAAACATGAAAAGACCAATGTGCTTTCTTTCTTCGGACTCGTAAAACAAACATCGAAGGGCCCATATGGTACTGAACCACTCCTTCTTAGGGTTCGTTAAATATACTCTGTGGGAATCATTCGAAGGATGAGATTACAATTCAAGCATATGTTATCCTCCTCAAGCTTGTGTAAAAATAAAGAGGTACTCGCCAGAAATGGTGGGGGGGGGATAGGAAAGAAATGCATCTAAACTTGTATTCTATGGAAGAGTCACTTTTGAACATGACACCCTTTCACTCGCTTTGTGTCTAGGTTGGAAAATCTGCTTGTCTCTTGATCATACTCCTTTATAAGATTACAATTTTGTCTATGATCCCTGTTGTTGAGTCAGTGTTTCCAAGGTAGTTTTCATGTCGTCAATATGATCAAAGAGAAGTTCAACCCGTAAATCCTTCTATTGTTTCATCCATTTCTGCAAGTCCTTAATCCTTCTATTGCATCGACCATCCCTACGTCATTCTTGAATCACTTGTTACTCTGATCTACATCAAATATTTTTACACAATTCGTGTCATTGGTGGGGGATACATTAAGGCCCTCTTGTGATGAGCTTTTTCCTGTCAACTTCGACTAATTATCTAGGAATTAGACTTAGAAACTAATTGGTACCTTGGAACTTTCATGCCTCAATGGAAGGTTTCCTCTCTTTCCACAATGGGTTTTCATTATTGATCCATGATCGAGAGATTATGTCGAGTGTTCGACTTCAGCTCATAAATTCACATCTGTTGGATTGTACTAGTCTACCTTGGGAGTCATTGTCATTAATGGTGATTTACCTCACACTTGTTAATGGTATTCAATAATGACCAGTAATCAAGTGGTTTCTACCATGTTTGACTTCCACAAATGTATTCACATCGTTAGATTCGTACTATAGAGTGGCAAAGATGAAGACCATGAATCTTTTCTAACAGATTCGGGTTGTGTTGGAGTATATTTAGATTGCACTGTTGCATAGATCCACAGTGGATGTCTCATGGCTATGTTCAAATTTGAGTCTTTAACACATAGATCCACAATGTATTTTTGGTGGTTATGTTCATATTTGAGTCATATTGGCATGGATCCACAGTGTATGTTTGGATCTTTTCATGTCGACATGTATTCTTTGATTCATTTGTATTCTGAGTATGGGAATGCCTACCTCAGTGATGATATATTATTGTACCGTATTTCCTTGTTTGTTGGCAGGTTTCTGACTGACATGTTCCTTGTTACCAACATGCACTCGACAAAGTATTTAAGCTATCACTTTGTTCTAACTTCATACTTTTGGGGGCTTACTATTATACGTTATTTTCGTCACCCCTATGACCGTTAATGATGTACATCTATCATTTTTCTTTAGTGTAATGCCCCATATTTTGACCTTAGGTAGTTAGAACATTGTTGTTAAACCAATCTTGATAATTCAGAGTTTAGCATTTGTTTGGAGTCAGTTAGACCTTGTTAGACATTGAGATGTGTACCTCTAGGCCTATTTGTATGT
>ML827373.1:45177-61698 GCA_009831015.1 Picea engelmannii | reverse complement strand
ACCAAGGAGACATTTTCATTTTGAATCATCTTGTACTTGAACATTTAAGTGGGGTAAAAGGAGGTTGCCCCCTCGAAGAGGCTTATTATCTGAAATTATCTCTTTTTCAAGGCGTTGAGTACTTTTCCTTAGGTTTTTCTATGATATATTGATGTTTGGTTCTTAACAAAAGTGATAGAAGTAATTAGCATGCTTCTAACTCTCAAGTGAGTGTGATAAGTAATCTCAACATGCAATCACTTTGGAGATATAACTCACACTTATAAAAGCAAGGCTAGGGTGAAGGAGGAAGACACTCGAAACTTGACAGGTGTTGAGGGAGTTGACACAGAGTATTGGATCACGAAGGAACATGATTCAAGATCTTGGATAGGTGGAGAAGAACTTCCATCTAGAGATCAGTTCAAGGAGAAGAAAGAAGAAAGAATCATGCAGGTGGGTTTCAGTCAGAGAAATTCACAAGAAAGTGTCATGTCGTACGGAGCTTGTCATACAGGTTTTTCGTACATGTATGCAGGTCTCAGTGGAGACAGTCACATACATACACAGGTTTTCTGAAGCAAAGTCACGTACACCTTTAAAATCATGCAGTTATGGTTCGTACAATAAGTTAGACTTTACTAGGTTTTCTATAGTTGTATTTCTCTCAGTGGGCCACTATCCCTATTACAGGAGCCCTGATTTTAGCATAATAAAATCATTCTCAACCCTGGTTTTCCCTCCAAGGTTTTTTCAGGGGTAACTATCTAGAAAAATTGGTGTTTATGTGTTCTTGATTTAGGTTCCTTGTTTATGCTTCTAGTACATGTTTAGTTGATTACTCAGTTGTGCTTTAATTCAATAAGTGATTTATTTGGAATTAATGATCGAGTGTTAAGTAGGAGAAATTTCAACATGGTATCAGAGCAGGTGCTTTGAGAGGAAACCAAGTACACACTTTTAGATCCGTAGCAAATACATAACCAATAGGTGGAAATCAAAGGATGGATTTTAGGAAAACAACCATACATAGGTGAACCTTGTTTTTTTCACGTGTACATAGGTATACATGGGTCACAAAAAGCACAATCGCATACATACTCAGGAGGATTTACATTCAGCCACGTATATGTGGGTTACAATGGTGAAATTAGTGTACATATGGGGTTGCAGTGGTGACAATCATGTACATACACAAGTTTCAATGATGACAGCCTGTATAGGTCATTACAGGGGAAGTTTTTAGTAATAGGTTATTTCCAGGGCATGTTATCAAGTCCCAAGGATGGAAACAACATCATTGAGAGTTGAAGATAGATTGGATGAAGCATCCAATTTCCTATCTTGGAAATAAACATTAACTTTGTCATTGAAGGAGTATGACCTTTGGGAGTTGGTGGATAAAGTAGTTACTTCACCGAATATCCGACAACTTTGGAGGCTCACAACAAGAAGCAGATCAAAGTAGAGAGGGTCCTCCTAGATTCTATTAAATATCACTTAATCCCTCATCTAACCGAGAATAATATGACTAAAGAGATGTTTGATTCCTTGGTAGGGTTCTTCTAGATAAAAAAACATGAATAGGAGATGGTCTTAAGGAATAAACTCATATTGATCCAGATGTCTAGATTTGATAATGTTATCGACTATATCATGAGAATCACACAAGTGTGTGATCGTATTACAGCCATAAGGGAGAAAAAATAGGATGCATGACTCGTGAATGTGGCATTGAATGGTATTCCAAAGTCTTGGGAACCATTTGTTAAGGGATTCATCATTCGGGAAAATTTCCCATATTAGTATTGACTTTGGGATGATTGCATCTAGGAAGATACTCAAGAGGAGTCTAAAAGAATCAAGCAAGGAGGTAGTGAATAGAACTTGGCTCTTATCAATAAGACAAGAAATGGAAAAGGAAAGAGTTGTAGAAAGAAGGGTAACAATGATGAAGGTTCATCACAATGAAGGAAGAAGAAGGACTTGGGTAAAATAAAGTGTTTCTCATGTCATAAGAATGAAGATTATCCATCTCAATTTCCAGAGAATAATAAGAAGGGTAACCGAAATACATAGATAAAACATAAACATAAACACAACTTGATGAGTTTGCAACAAAATTTGAGAAGGATTACTCATTGGTTTCTTTCCTTTCTACCAACACAACAACGAGGAGTGCTTGGTTCTTGGACAATGGTGCATCTCGTCATATGAAAAATGCATGAGAGCTATTTAGCAGTCTAAAGGAGAGTGACTTGGATGTTCATGTGGATCTTGGTGATGATGCTAGGTATGCAGTGAAGGGAGAGGGAAAAATTGCATTCCAGCTCGAGTCATTGGGTTCGTTAGATGCCCAGGATGTGATTTATGTACCAGGTTTGGAGAATAATTTTCTTTCAATCTCAGCTACGGAGGAGAAGGTTTTTATTTTTACTTTTAAGATAGGGAGGGTACTCATATGTCCATAGAAATATATCCCAGACAACGTAGTGGTCATTGGGGTTAGAGAAGGATTTTTATATCGGTTACAATGCAAGACTCTTTAGGATTTGGTACATGATAGTGACAACCTATGTGAGTTGTGGTATAGGAGGTTGGGACACTTACACTATAAGGAATTGCCAATTTTGAGGGGGATTGTTACACGCCTTCCAAAGTTTTGAATTGAGCAACAGAGAGTGTGCAAAGGGTGTGCACTTGGAAAGAATGCCAAGGATTCTTTTCCGAGCAATGAGAGTAGGTACAAGGGGATATTGGATATTATCCATTTAGATGTGAGTGGGCCAATGTCAGTAGCATCATTACAGGGATCGTCATACTATGTGACATTTATTGATGATTTTTATAGGAAAACATGGATCTTCCTTATGAAGACCAAGGATGAGGTCTTTAGTTGGTTTCAAGAGTTTATAGCTCATGTAGAGAACTATACAGGAAAGAATATCAAGGTATTGAGGTCAGATAATGGGGGAGAGTACAACTCCAATTAATTCAAGGATTTATGAAAGGAGGAAGGGATCAAGAGGGAACTAACAGTCTCATACAACCCTCAACAGAATGGGGCTGTGGAGAGAAATAATCGATTAATAATTGGTTTTTCCAAGGCTATGATACATGACCAATAACTGCCTATGTTCATGTGGGTAGAGGAATGTAACACAAAAGTGTATGTGCAGAACAAGAGTCCTGACAGGATATTGGGGGATAAGAATCTAGAGGAGGAATTCTCATGAGTGAAGCTAGATATTGGTCATTGAAGGATCTTTGGTTGTCCAGTTTACATCCATGTGCATGTGGAGAAGAGGACAAAATTGGATCCTTCATGATAGAAGGGTATAATGAGACCTCAAAGGATTGCAGGATCTTCATTCCAGTCCAAGGGAAGACAGTTGTGAGAAAATATGTTAAGTTCAAGGAGAACTTGGAATCTAGGAGTACTCAGGAGTCATCATCAGTGATAGAGGACGAGGAGAAACATGCTCTGAACAATGAGAAAGAGTCAACAATTTAAAATTTAGGTGGGGAGGGGGAGTTCTCCCCTTCCAGTCCTATTAGGAGACCCAAGTGGCTATTACAAATATTGAGGGATTTTGGTGAGGCTCCTAGGAGTGCGGTCAGAGAGAGAAGGCCTCTGAAGAAGTTTATGAACTATATGTTGCTTATGAGTAGCATCATTGATGTTGAGACTTTCAGTTTTTAGGAAACAACATATTATCAAGTAAGGAAAAATGCCATGGTATAGGATTACACCTCTATTATGAGGAATGATGTTTGGGACATAGTGCCAATACTGGAGGGGAAGTCATTTGTGAGTTCCAAGTGGATATACAAGATCAATCATGCTAGAGATTGTAGCATAGAGAAGTTCAAAGTGAGGTTTGTGGCAAGAGGGTTATCCCATAAAGAGGGTGTAGACTACGAGGAGACATTTTATCCAGTCACCAAGTATGCTTCTATTCGAGATTTGGTTTCTATTGCTTCACTTATGAGGTGGAGGATACACCATATGGATGTGAAAACAACTTTCCTCAACAATGTCATTGAGGAGGAAGTATACATAGATAAACCTCATGGATTTGAGGTACATGGGAGGGAGTCTCATGTGTGTAGGATTAAGAAAGCCTTATATGGACTCAAATAGGAACCCAGGGTGTGGTATTCTAGGTTTGATGGATACTTGCAGAGTATGGACTTTACTGAGAGTGATGTGGATCCTAACTTGTAATTCATACTTGTTGGGTCATATCCACTCATCTTGGTTATGTACATTAATGATTTATTTCTCACAGGTGTAGAGGATATTATTGTAGAGTGAAAAGAGGATTTAGCGAGTGAGTTCGAGATGAAGGACATTGGCTTGATGCATTATTTTTTGGGGTTAGAGGTATGACAGGTATCGAGAGAGATATTCCTTGAACAAGGGAAGTATGCAGTAGAGATCTTGAGGAGATTCAAGATGGACCAATGCAAACTGATGGCTACACCTATGATTACCAATATGAAGAAGGTGATCAATTTATATTCAGAGTTGGTGGATCCCAGGATATAAATGAAGTTGATAGGGTCCTTGATGTATTTGGTCAACACCGGGCTAGATATTGATTTTTTCGTGAACACCTTGAGTCGGTTCATGGTGGAGTTGAGGCATGTGAATTGGGTAGCAACAAAACACGTGATCAAGTAACTGAGAGGTACAGTGGGGTATGCATTGAGGTATCTTGGAGGATATGTAGTGGAGTTGCATGGATATATAGACTCATATTGGGAAGGAAATTTAATAGACAGAAAGAGAACCTCTAGGTGCTACTTCAACTTGGGATCAACAATAATTACTTGGTTCAAAAAGAAGAAGACTTATGTAGCACTCAATTAAGCAGAGGAAGAGTATATGGAAGCGGGTATGGATAGTGTTGGAAAATTGATTTTCATTGATGTCAACTTTAGAGGAAGTATAGAATCCTCTAGAATTATTGGGTATAATTGAATAAGTCTCCAAAGTGGTCCCCTTATGGCATAGATTTAAGCATGGTCCTTTTGGGAAGATGCTTTGAAGAAGTCTAAAATAAACATAGAGGTGTGGTCATGAGGCCCGAAGTTGACTAAAGAAAATGAGGTTGAAGAATACTTCAATTGTATACAAAACCCTCATAGATGGATAGTTATCATCATGTTATTTCCAACAATAGGTGTTCCACCACGTATGTTAGGGACCTAACCCACCTAACCCCTCAAGTGGGTAGAATAATATATTTCCATGTAATAAAGGTCAATATTAATAAGGCCTAGAAATAAGGAAGAATAAATCAATTGTCACTTCTAGAAGGATCTTCCTGTAGATTGTTCTTTTGGATAGATAGATTTAGTATAAATAAGAGTAGAGGGTATGCGAAGTGTCTTGGATATTATTGTAATAGAGCTCTTCTATGTTGGAGGTTTCCCCCTCGAAGAGGAAAGTGAAAATTACTATCATTAATCAAGGTGCTCTTTCTAGTGTTATTATGGTATTATTTTGGTATTGTTCTGGTTATATCATTGTTGTTCTTCCATTTCTAGCTAAAATTTTTTTTTTCTGCATACTATTTTATATCTGGAATACTACAAGTGGTATCAGAGCACTTTCTTCGGTAGAAAATTGTGGGTTAATAGTCATACCTTTCATTTTTAATCCTTTTTTTTTCGTGCACCTAACCCATTATATTTCCCTTCTCACCCTTATAGTTGTGGTACCTATCACTTAAAAGTCCTTTTTTGTGGTCCCACCCACCCATTTTTCCTTACCAACATTTCCTCTCTCCAAATGGCCACCACGTGCAACCAAGACCTATAAGATTCCATCAATCAAGCCCATGAATCCATCCAATATATGACATTTGAGATCATCTCTACCAATTCCCACCTTGCACAATTCGAGACCCAAGTCCAACACAAATTTGACACCATGGAAGCCAAATTCATGAACCAATTTAACACCCTCCAGTCTACTATCAACTAGTTTTTGAACTGCTCTCCGGGTCCTTCCTCCTTAGACCAATATGATGTTGTTGATTCCTCTCATTCTCTGTATTTTCAATCCAACTCCTTTCAGCATGATCCACGTCTTCCCTGTGTTGAGTTCAATAAATTTGATGGCTCTGATCCTACGGGTTGGGTCACTCAAATGTAGAATTATTTTTCTCTGCATGGTATTACTGATGAGTTGGCCAAACTTTGCTATGTTGTTGTCTATATAGATCTTGAACGATGAAAATGGTGGAAATGGAGTAAAATTCACATCATGGGTATATTCCTTGGACCCATTTTGTTGCAGATCTCTATGACTGCTTTGACATTGATACCCAATATCTCGGTCGTTTGACCAAGTTGAAATAGTCAGGCATAATGGAAGACTTTATAACTTCTTTTGAGCATTTGTCCTTTCGATCTGAGGGCATGTTAGATACTTTCTTTCATGAATGCTTTATCAGTGGCATAAAGGATGAAATACGATCCCAGGTTCTCATGGCCCACCCTCAGACTTGGTTGGAAGCTACTAAACGTGCTAAAGAATCCCAACAAGTTGTTTTTTCCCAGAAAAAAAAAACCCTCTTTTGTTCCTCGCCTTTAGCCCACTAATCCTAACTCCCCTGTCACTCCCCTTAAGGCCTAGAAATTAACTAGGGCTGAAATGGATGAATGCCAAATGAAGGGTATTTGCTATAATTGTGATGAAAAATACTGTATGGGGCACAAGTGTAAGGAACAAAAACTTTTTATGGCCATTTCCGAATATGTTCCTGAAGAAGATCTAACAGTTCCACTTGTTGAAGAGCCCTCCCTTCCTAATGATACCTAGGATCACGTTGACCCACCTAAATTTGAACCACTCATTTCCTTGCATGCCCTCAATGGATTCTATGCTCCACAAACCCTCAAGCTCATTGGCTTTACTAAGAATAGGAAGGTCATCATCCTTGTTGACAATGGTAGCACCCACAATTTTATTCATCGTCACATTTCCCAGGAAACCAATTTCTATATCCGTGTTGTCAATACTTTTCAAATCATGATAGCCAATAGTGGGTCCATGAAATGTGGTGGGTATTGTGAAAATGTACATCTTCAAATTAGATGTTACCACATGAAATCTCATATGTTTTCCATTGAAATAGGCAATTGTGACATTGTGCTAGGTGCTTAATGGTTATGCACTTTGAGTCCAATTCTTATGGATTTTAAGGAATTAACCATGCAATTCCAAAAAGAGGGACAAAGGTATCACTTCCAAGGTCTCACAACTGGTTCTATTGAGATCATCAGTTCCCATCGCATGGAAAAACTCCTCAAGAAAGGCCACTTTGGTATTATTACTCAACTCCATTCTATTGATGTAGTTGAGACACCCTCTATGCATCCTGACCTCCAAGCTATTCTCTCTAAACACCAAGATTTGTTTTCCACTCCTCAAGGAATTCCTCATTCTCGTGGTGTTCCTGATCATTCCATACCCCTTATTCCTGGAATTCTTCCTCCTAATTTTCTCCCTTATCATCATACCTTTTACCAAAAGAATGAAATTGAGAAAATCATGTACGAATTTCTACAAGCGGGTATTATCTACCCCAGTACTAGCCCTTATTCTTCTCCTATGGTCATGGTACTTAAGAAAGAAGTTACTTGGTGCATGTGTCCTAACTTTCATACCCTCAATAAACTCACCATCAAGGACAAGTTTCCCATTCTTGTCATTGATGATCTCTTGGATGAGTTGAGTGGTTCTCAATATTTCACTAAACTTGATCTGTGTTCTGGCTACCACCAGATACATATGTAAGACGTTGAAATCCCCAAGACTACCTTTTGAACTCATTAGGTTCACTATGAGATCTTGTTCATGCCCTTTGGCCTGTGTAATCCCCCCTCCACCTTCCAAATATTCATGAATCGTGTCTTCCATCCTTTTCTTTATCATTTTGTCTTAGTTTTATTTGATTATATTCTCATCTATAGTAAAACCTGGTAATTACATATTTCCCATGTGGATCAATTTCTTCATCTACTCTCTCAGCATCAACTTTTTGTCAAACACCCTAAATGTGCCTTTGGCACCTCAGAAATCGATTACTTGGGTCATGTTGTTGGAAAGGTTGGTGTCTGGGTGGATACTAAGCAGATTGAAGCAATGTAGGATTGACCTCACCCCAATACTATCAAAATATTGCATGTTTTTATGGGTTTAACAGGCTATTATCGCAAGTTTGTTCGGAATTATGCAACAATTGTGGTGCCTCTCACTGCACTACTTAGAAATAATTCTTTCACTTGGACTCATGTAGCCGGTCAGACTCAAGCATTGAAGGCAGCTATGTGCACTACTCTGGTCTTGACCCTTCCTGATTTCACAAAGAACTTTGTCCTTGAATGTGATGCCTTCGAGAGAGGAATTAGAGCAGTCCTTATGCAAGAGGGCAGACCTTTGGCCTTTACCAATAAACAATTTTCAAAACGCCATTTGGTCCAATCAATCTATGAAAAGGAAATGTTGGTTATTTTGCATGCAGTGGATCTATGGCACCCTTATCTCTTGGGGAAACACTTTCGAATTAAGACAGATCATCAAATCCTCAAGCATTTTCTGGAGCAATGACCTTCCTCTCCAGAGCAATAAAAATGGGTAACTAATCTCTTTGGATATGATTATGATATCATTTACAAGAAATGCAAAAAAAATGTGGTTTCTGATGTTTTTATTGAAAATATGAAGATGAAGGGTCCCTTTTCTCCCTATCCTTCATTGTACTAGATTGGCTCCAAGCTATTTGCCAGGAATGGCTACAAGATCCTAAAATTTTGCATCTGATCCAACATTTGCAAGGAAATTCTTCAGTTTCCCCAAGGTACTCTTGGCACAATGATGAGCTTTTCTACAAAGGCTATTTGTATTTAAGTAAACAATCACAACTTAAATGCACAGTGCTTTTTGAGGTTCATGCTACTCCCACAGCTGGGCACTCAGGGTTTACCAAAACCTATGACAGGTTCAAACGTTCTTTTTTCTAGGATGGTATGAAAAAGGACGTTCGCACTTTTGTAGCAGAATGTGATGTTTTTCAATGTTAAAAGGGAGAAAAAATCAAAGCCCTAGCACAGTCCAACTGCTTCCGATTCCACCCGCTATTTCGAGGGACATATCTATGGATTTCATTGTGGGATTACCTAAATCAAGCAATAAATCAGTCATCATGGTGGTAGTTGATCGTCTTTCCAAGTATGCTCATTTATGTGCTCTTCAACATTCAATTACTACATACATTGTGGCTCAACTTTTCATGGATCATGTCTTCAAGGTTCATGGCATGCCTCATTCTATTGTTTTTGATTGAGACCCCACTTTCACCAGCAATTTTTGGCAAGAATTGTCCAAGCTATAGGGCACCCAAATGCATCTCAGCACCACCTATCATCCATAGACTGATGGTCAAACTGAAGTTGTCAACATGTGTTTGGAGACTTATTTGAGGTGTTTTTCCTCTGAAAGGAAAAATCGATGGGCTCAATGGTTACCATTAGCTAAATGGTGGTACAACACTTCTTACCATACAACTACTTTCATGACTCCTTTTGAAGAAGTATATGGACAAAAGCCACCTTATGTTCTCTCCTACATGCTAGGTGTCTCGAAGGTTCAAGAGGTTGACCAAACACTTACAATTAGAGAGGATATTCTTTGTACCCTCAAAGATAATTTGGTCATGGCTCAGAATCGCATGAAGCAACAAGTCGATCAAGGTGGCTCAAAACCTCAATTTGTTGAAGGAGACCAGGTATTTCTTCAACTGCAACCTTATAAACAAACTTCACTTAAGGATGAACATTTTCAGAAACCGGCGCCCAAATTTTATGGTCCTTATATAGTTCTCAAGCGCGTGGAATAGGTGGGCTATCAGCTAGATTTTCCTATTTCTTCTAAGCTCCATCTTATTTGTCATGTCTCCTTCTTAAAGAAGGTGATTGGAACTAAGTGCCAAACTCAAACTAGCCTTCCTGAGTTGTATGAAGAATAATCCATCTGGTTGCATCCACAAGCAGTTTTGGACTAGCGTGAGTGTCATATTCATTAGATAACCATCAAGGAAATGTTATTCTAGTGGAAATATACAACTCCGGTCAATGCCACCTGGGAGCCAGCTCACATTCTGCAACAATTTCCTCATCTTAAGCCTTGAAGACCAGGCTGATTTGAAGGGAGAGGGCATGTTAGGGACCTAACCCACCTAACCCCTCAAGTGGGTAGAATAATATATTTCCATGTAATAAAGGTAAATATTAATAAGGCCAAGAAATAAGGATGAGTAAGTCAATTGTAAGAGGACCTAATAGAAGCTTCTGCTTCTAGAAGGATCTTCCTCTAGATTGTTCTTTTGGATAGATAGATTTAGTATAAATAAGAGTAGAGGGTATGAGAAGTTATGTCTTGGATATTATTGTAATAGAGCTCTACTCTACTAGAGGTTTCCCCCTCGAAGAGGCAAGTGAACATTGCTATCATTAATCAATGTGCTCTTTCTGGTGTTATTATGGTATTATTCTAGTATTGTTTTGGCTATATCATTGTTGTTCTGCCATTTCTAGATAAAATATTTATGTTCTGCATATTGTTTATATCTGGAATACTACAGCGTGGTTCATCGTGATTGAGGAGTTATGCCCTCATGAAGTTGAAATCCCCAAAGAATGGTTAAGAATCCCCTAAATGGTTGCAACAAGAAGTTACAAGTCATTAATTAAAGGGTAAAACAATTATAACAAGAAAGTATAGGTCGACCCTAAAGTGAAGGAAAGAAGTCACTTGGAAAAGTATAAATACACCTCAAGAAGCCTCTCATCTTTACATACACAAGTTCAATGCTTATCTATCTTTCAAGTGATGTTTTGGTGAATATTTGCATAGAATATATGAGGAAGTGTATCTGAGGAAGGAATAAGTGTGAAAGTATTGGAGTTGCAGAGAAGGAAGGGTTTCAGGAAACCCTAGTTTATTTGACCCCCATGGATCAGGCTACCGGTGTCCGATGAGGCACCCCTGTAGGTTGTTTAGTGCCTGTCATATAAGGCCCTGCATGATAAATGGAATCTGTCCAACGATGCTCAGCCAAATTTGAAGAAGGATGCTTGGTTCAGGTTGTAGCAAGGTATGATGACACAACATGGTGATTATAGAGTCTGAGATGGTATGTATCAATTCTTCTTCATGAGTAAAGGTATGTATTTTATATGTTTGTGTGAGGCTTGTATCATGGATGGTATGGAACATGCTTAAAGAAAGTTTTGGAAGCCCTTGGTTGAGGTTCATGTATTGGTGATATTGATACATGCTTGAGACATATCCTTGGTACATTGTGTATGGTTTTTATGGTTCATTGTTAGAGGCACATCTTTGTGATATTGGCATATATTTGAGGCATATACTTGGTATATGATCTTGGTTTTTATGGTTCATACTTGAGTTATATTTTTGAGACATTAACACATCTTCAATACTTGGTATATGGTTTATTGTTGGTATATCCTCGAGGAATATCTTGGATACATTGGATCATAAATTTAGTATATGGTGTATGGCATGATTGAGACATATCATGAAGGATATGGTATATTTTTGAGGTGCATGGTATGGTATAGGTTCTAGTACATGGTTGATGTACATGGTATGGTGGTGGTTTTGGTATCCATGTGAGTGGATCTGGTTGCAGTTGGTTGATGATGGTATATCAGTGACAGAGACAGTGACAAGGACTATGATAGTTTGGATGATTTTTTGATCATAAGTTATAGGTTGATGTGACAGTGACAGTGACAAGTTGATGTATCAGTGAGAGTGGCACTTACAGGTTGATTAATGGTAGTGATCGTTTGAGTCTACACTTATATTTCAGGGTGGCAAGAGGGAGAAAGGAAAGGAGGTTGTAGCCTCCTTTCGGTTGCTTCCAGATAATTCATGGAGTTTTAGGTTCCTTCAAGTTGGTGCCTGTAAATCATAGGGTCGTAGCCTCCTTCTAGTTGTACCTGGAGAATTATGGGAGTTGTATATTCCTTCAGGTTGGTGCCTATAAATCAGGGGGTTGGTGCCTCCTTCCAGTTGGTGCTGGAGAATTTGGAAGTTGGTGCTTCCTACGAATGTAATCTTTGACATATAAGAAAACATTTTGTGTTTTTCTCCCATTTGGGTTTCCATGTAAATTATGGTGTATTGTTTATTTGTGGTTATTTTTTATGCTCTGTTGATCGACACTGCTCATGATATATTGATGATATATTGCTAATAAATTTAATGAGTACATGTTCTAATCAAAAGTGATAAATGATTGCATAATACTGATTCTCCTCCCTCTCAATATTCCAACAATTGGTATCAGAGAAAGACCTTCAAGAAAACAATATAACCACTGGAAGGAATATCATGGAGTATGCTAAGATTAGAGCACCAATGTTTGATGGTAAGAATTATGATTTCTAGAATAGAAGAATGAAAACATTTTCTTTAGGTACAAGGATTTGATGTCTAGCAATTAGTTGTAGACGGATATATGACACCTTCCACTCCTCCAAAAAACAGAGATGGAAAGAAACTCAATGAAAACAATTCAAAGGCTAAAGGTACTATTATGGGTAGTCTTGTTGATTTAGTATTTGTGAAGGTGATGCATTGCGACACTGCAAATGGTCTTTGGGACAAACTTCAAAACATTTACGAAGGATATGCTAAAGTAAAGGGTGATAAGCTTCAAACTTACAAAGATAAATTTGAACAACTGAAGATGAAGATATAACAACTTAATTTCTATGAGTTTATGAAATAGTAAATTCCATTAAAGGATTGGCAGAAGAAATTAAAGAATCAATAGTTGTCCAAAAGGTATTGAGGTCTCTTCCAATGAGATTTGATACTAAAATATCATCCCTAGAAGAAAGAGCATATATTTCCAGATTGAGGATGGACGAGCTACATGGGATACTCATAGCCTATGAAATGAGGATAGAGAAGTATAATCCACCCAAGAAGGAATAAATGTTCAAGGCATCCAAGAAGACCAAGAAGAATAAGCAAACTTCGAAGTTATATTGTAGTTGAAGCGATGATTTTCATGAATATGAAGAGATGGCCAACTTCGTAAGGAAGTTAAAGAAAGAAACCCATTTTGATTAATTGGGTTGGTTGTCCGGTTGGTTGTCATTGATGTCAACCCTTGAAGCAAATCTGGTAGCAAATTTCGGTAGCCCTAATATTATGTTTAATGGACTTCAGTTTGATTGATGTATAATGGTATGGAGTTTAATATATTTTTAGGTAAGACTATTCTAGATGGATAGTACATGTCATGCCATTTTCGATGATATGTGGAATGCCAAATAACTCCTCATAGTTAGAGATTTATGGCCTTGTGAAGTTGGAGAAACCTCATGAGTTATATAGAATGTCGAAGAAGTCAAAATTATTCTAGAAGCTTCTAGAAGAAGTTGACTAGTCAAGTGAGTAGAACTAGGAGTTAATCATGGGTTAAGTTGTTGCAATAAGAAAATAATTAAAAATAGATTAGTTGCAACTAGAAGTGGAAAAATTACTATTTGTAGAAAAGTGGGTTAGAAGTGGGTTATCCCTAAAAGAAGGAAACTGGGTTAAGTTGGTTAGAAGGTAACCCTTTGAGGAAGTTATATGAAAGTATAAATAAGAGAGCAAGGCTCTCCTATTAGCATCTATTGAGAACATTGAATATATGTTATTTTGTAAGGTTTATTGCAGGTACTCATTGATATATATGAAGTTGTGCAAGCTTGAGATAGCACGAAGGGTTGACATCGAAAGTTTTGGAATTATAGAAAATGCTGAAAAAACCCTATCTTTTTAGGTGTACACGGGCTATAGTGGAGCACGGTGTGTATGTACATGGGCTATCAGTATAATAAGGTGCATACATGAGGGTAAATCCTAAAAAATTGAGAAGATGAAGATGTCGGGTCTCTAAAGTCTGAAAGCAAGCTCCTAGGTAGGTCTACAGTGATCAAGTACATCAGGTCTATCTATTGGTTCAAAGGGTATGTCTTATTTCTATGAGTAGTTGGATTTTGTTGTATACATGATAAATGGTTATGGAGGTTTGAGGATTTTCCCTAGAGAGATTAGTGGTTGCATGGAACTTTCTGTATAAGTAATATCTACAAAAATACAATGATGGTTCAATCAATATTTATCATTGATACATCTTGTTAGAGTTGAGGCACATATTGTATTTATTGGCATATGGTTAATGGTTTTTTTGGTACACGATTGAGAGCTTGTATTTGTGAAGTGGTTGATGTATTGAGAGGTTATATATCGGAAAGGGTTTGATGTCTAGTTCATGTGAGGGTTATTATACTTGTTCATGATTATACACACTTGTATGACACATGAATAGAGAGATATAGATGAATTTGGTCAAAGGATATGTATGAGGATATATGCACATGGCTCAGTTATAGTCTAGACACAATGACAGGTTGTAGGTTGATATAATAGAGGCTGAAGAGAGTCAGAGTTTTTAGAGAGAGAAAACCCTAGTTTTCAGAAGGCATATCCAGGATGCAGTACAGATAGGTCGCATACATATGTAGACTACAGTATAGACAAGGCATGTACATACGTACGTTGTAGAATAGATAAGTCACATATCTTTTGGTTTTGATTGGTATAGACTCAATTCAAGTACATATTGATTACAGGGAAGTGGTATAAGTTGGCTACAGGTCAGTGGTACAGGTTTACAGTGGTATATCTCACAGTGAAATTGTGGCAATGGTTTCTTATTTTGACACTTATATTTTAGGGTGGTAGGAAAAGAAAGGATAGGTGGTTGTAGCCACCTTCCAATTGTAGCCGAAGAACATAGGGGGTTGTAGCCTCCTTTTGGTTGTAGAAAGAGAATTGGGGAGTTGTATATTCCCTTAAGTTATAGCCTGGAAAATATAGGGGGGTGAAGCCTCATTCTAGTTGTAGTTGGAGAACAAAGGAAGCTAGTGCTTCCAATCGATGTAATTCTTAAAGAAATATAAGAAAAAACATTTTTTGGTTTTCTCCCACATTGGGTTTCCAAATAAAAATATCGGTGTATTGTGTATGTATATGATTGTTCATTTGTTCATGGTTTATTTACTCTGGACTTATTGGATGATAATTCTATATTGATCATAAAGATAAATAACACTTTCATACTTTGGTTAAAGGATTTAAAATATATCTTACTGATTCGCCCCCCCCCCAATCAGTAATCCAACAACTGAAAAATACAAAGGTAAGATTCCATTTAATGTTTTAATTGTGGTAAAATTGGTCATTTTGATAATAAATTTCCATATGCTAAGAACAAAGAGAATGATGAAGAAGAAGTTCCTAGGAAATAAAAGAAGTATCAAAAGGAAGACAAGAGAAGAAACAAGAGGAAATTCTTCAAGAATAGTCTCTACTCAAAGGAGGACAGTTCATCATCTGATGAGGACAATGATAGAGAATATGAATCATAATATGTACTCTTTATGGCTTATGAAAATGATGAAGAGGATTATGAAGAAGAAGGTGAATTTGATCTCAGAGAAGAACTAATTAGTGTTTTAGAAGAACTAAAAAGAGAGAGGAAGAAAATAAAATCATTCAAGGGATAATTACTTATGATAAAGGAGGATTCTCAAAATCCTAACTCTGAAGAGGATCAACAAATGATTATGAACCAGAAAGTCCAAGTTGAAGAAGCCAGAAGGATCGAAGAGATAATCAGAAGTAGGCTGGAAGAAAGGGAAAAGGAGAAAGAGATATTAGAAACTCAAATAGTTTCACTAAGGAAGGAAATTCAAAAAAGAGATATGCATTAGAAAAACACCAAAATACTAGATGAAATCATCAACGCTCAAAGGTTGTATCATGACATGGCTGGATTGGGATACAACCAAACACATAAAGAGAAGGGTCTGATCTCTATAACTACAGAAGAGGAAGCGGAACAAAGGACTTATGCAGAAGTCACCGGAGGATTCACCAAGAAGGAAGAATGCAAGACTTCACATGAGAATGATAAGGAAGAAGATTACAGAAGGATGGAACTGTCTAGAAGGCCCATGCTTGAGAATAAGCAACTACACATGGAAATAAATCAAGAATAAAACTACAAAGTAACAACATCATTCAAAATATCTCCCGGGTATCAAACTATCTTACTTGGTTAATGTTATTCTTGTAACAATTTTGGGAACAAAGCTATAAACTGCAAATCTTATGCTAAGAACAGAAGAAACTATGAAGGTCACCCTAGAATTAATCATCTCAGAAAGCCACATGAAGCATAGAACAAAAAGTATAATAGTTTTGTCTCATTAAAAAATGAAGTAGAATGTTATAAATGCAACCATTTTGGACACATGGCCAAAGATTGCATATTGTAAGCTCCTCCAAAGGAACCAAAGTAGGAATTCAACAATCATCAAAAGGGACCATCAAGAATTTGGATAAGGAAGTAGGATAAGCTAAATGTTGAA
>ML827373.1:0-34655 GCA_009831015.1 Picea engelmannii | reverse complement strand
TTGGTTGTGGTACATGTTGAGTACATGGTTGAGACAAGTAGTTGATGAGTTGGCGCACATACATGAGGTGTATAGTTGATGATGTTGGTACATATTGATGAGTCATAGTTTATGAGTAGTTGACACATGATTGGTACATACTTCATACATGGTTGGATGCACTTGTTTATGGTACAGGTTGATTACAGGTTGGTGCATGGTTGATGCACCTGTTTATGGTATAGGTTGATTACAGGTTGGTGCAAGATTGATGCACTTGTTTATGGTACAGGTTGATTACAGGTTGGTGCATGGTTGATGCACTTGTTTATGGTACAGGTTGATTATAGGTTGGTGCATGGTTGATGCACTTGTTTAAGGTATAGGTTGATGCATGGTTGTTGCACTTGTTTATGGTACAGGTTGATTACAGGTTGAGGTACAGGTTGATGCATGGTTCAGATTTATTGGTACAGGTTTGCAGCAGTATATCTCACAGTGATAGTGTGATAGTGGTTTCATCATTCTACTTCTACTTCAGGGTGGTAGGACGGGGCAAGGATAGGTGGTTGTAGCCACCTTCCGGTTGTATATGGAGAACATAGGGGGTTGTAGCCAGAGAATTGGGGAGTTGGAGCTTCCCTCAGGTTGTAGCCTGAGAAACTAGGGGGTTGGAGCCTCCTTCCAGTCGTAGTTGGAAAACAAAGGAAGTTGGTTCTTCCAATGAATGTAATTCTTCAATACATATAAGAAAAAGTATTATGTGGTTTTCTCCCGATTTGGGTTTCCACGTAAAACACTGGTGTACTGTGTATGTGTATGATTGTTCATTTGTTCATTGTTTATTTACTCTACAGTTATTGGATGATAATGCTTCATTGATATAACACTTGGATTATATGGTTAAAAGGGATTAAATTGCTCTATTACTGATTCACCCCCCCTCTTAGTAATCCAACATTGGCTTGTTATCTGGCTATACTACCTGCTTATTTCCATGTATAGAATCTGAGTGCATGGAATCCTCTCTAATGTCTGAAACTGATGGAAGAACAAGAGTATATGCATGTTGCACTGGAGGTGCATGCAAAGTAGTCTCGTTATGTGTAAGTGAAATAGAGGAGTCATCATCAGAAAACTTAGTGAATTTATACAACCTTGACTTGTGATCCACTTCACCAATTGCAATAATGGAATTATCATGCATGTCAATTATTGAAACTGAATCTGATGTAAATTCAACCTTTTTACCTTTCTGAGTGATCTAATAAACTAATAGAAGATTCATATAAATATTTGGAACATTTAGAACATTCTCAAAACTGTCATTGTGGAGTTCCACTCTCCCTTCTCCTGCTACTATTACTCGAGTATCAGCCCCCATGAGAATAGGGGGTCTTGAGCATGGACTCAAAGAAGAGAAAACTTCCTCTTTCATTGACATATGATGGGATTCACCGGAATTTATAATCCATGAATCAGATGAGGAATTAATTGCAACCAAAGCATGATGATTACCTTTCTTAGAAGAAGGATCTTCTTCCTTCTGCTTCTTGACTCCCTCTGGAATGAAGTTTCCAAGGTTTTTCTGCTGAAGTGCATGTTCCATAAGATCGATTTGTTTCTTCATGCACGTGGATTCTTCATTATTCATTTTATTGCAGTAAGTGCAATGCTTTCCCTTCTTCTTCTTCTTGGAATCTGAAGAGTCTCTGGAACCTGAAGAATCGTTGAAGGGTTTGGAATATCCCTCCTTCCCATTATGTTTGGATGATCATTTTCCATCATGCATGGTGAGTGCATGTGCTTTGGGATATTTCATGAGGCCCATCTGTATGATTTTTGTCTGCTCTTGTGTAAGAGACTCAATGAATTGAGCCAACGTAGGCATTTTCCAATTTGTTCCAAAAAGACATCTGCCAGAATGGAAATTGGAGACATATACAGCGTATTCTGGTCCTATCTTGGGCAAGATTGTTAGAATAAGTTATTTCTATTGTGTAGACTTATCAATACCACATTCACCCAAGCTCAATAGCAAATATTTAAATTTAGTAAAAAAATCTTGTATATTATTAAAACTTTTAGGGTCTAAGGTATTCAACTCTACCTCAAGCATATAACCTCTCATCTCATCCTTTTTCCCAAAGAGTCCTTCCAAGGTGGTCCAGATCTCATTTGGAGTCTTGCATGCAACAACATGAAACCATAAATCAGTGTAGATTAACTCAAGAAGTAGTCATGTGGCCTCATCCTTACGGTTCTCCCATCTCATCTTCTCAATCGTTGATGTAGGTTCTGTTTCTCTTGCCATCGTCAAATTATACAATCCTTTCCTTTTGAGTTGGAATTCTACCTTGGGCTTCCAATCAAAATAATTGTATGGTGTGAGGATTACCACAAATATTGACTATATAAAAGTTGTCCTATCCATCTCTCCCATTGTTTCTACGAACCCCTAAAAATTTATTCTCAATCTGCAAGTGAAAAATTAAGAAATCACGGCAGAAAGGACAGTTTAAGTGAAAATTCATATCAGTTTCAAGAGATGATATTGTGACTTGCTGTTTGAGAAAACGGTGAGGAATCTCGCCAAACAGTGAAAACCCACTTCCAAAATGGGTCGATTTACTTTCCATATTATGTTTCCTCCAAAACATAATATTTTGGGAGCAATCAATGTAGAAAGGTATGGCCACGGATTCGTATCAATTTTAGGGGGCTATCTTGCGTCTTACTTTTTGAGCAAATAGTGAGTAATATTTCCAAATGGTTGAAAACCCACTTCCAAAATGGGCCGATTTACTTTCTATGTGGGTTGTTTCCTCCAAAACATAATATTTTGGGAGGAATAAATGCTAAAAGGTACGACCATAGATTCATCTCGCTGAAACCCCGATTTTCCTTATTCTTTGGCTTGTCTAGCTTGCTCCAAGAAGCATAGCTCTGATACCATGTCAGTGTTTGATGGAAACATGCACAGGAGATCTAGCTAAAGCAAGTACAAACAAAGTTTATCAATAAAGGAAGAGAGATTCAATATGGAAGAATGAGAAAATATATTCACACTACTCCAATGAACTGATGATTGATACATAGATCATGATCAATATGATACAATGAATGAGTGGAATACACTCATATATAGGGGGGGAAATTCCATAATTAAGAAAAACAATCAAGCAGTTATCTTTCCTTGGGAATGCATGCATGCATAATAGTGATGGTAAAAATAGAAAGTCTAAAATAGAACTAGTCAGTTAACTCCCACTGAACTAGTGTGTCGAAAATAGAAATTTTTCCAACAAGCAGGAGCAGTGATTGATACATTGAAAAAGGTTTTTAAAAACATATGACGGGTGATAATAACACATTTATAACTCTGAAGAAAGAAAGACATGGATAGATTTCATTTGGCAATGACAACTCAGTCAGAATTATAGGGAAAGGAACTATCAAGCTTGAAAGTAAGGATGCCAAGGAAGACAATGTCTTACTTGTTGAAAACTTGATGCATAATTTGTTGAGTGTGAATCAAATGTGTGATTAAGGAAATAAACTTATATTTGACTCTAAGAAGTGTGAGATAAGGAAAGAAGGATCATGAAAATTGGTGGCTACAGCAATAAGAACTCCAAACAACATATACATTTGATCCAGATTTTATGAGCAGAATGAAATGAATACAGATTATTATCAAAAGATGTTTCACATAGAATAACATATATACAATAAAATTGGTTTCTATTCAATAAGGAAATAATTTGAAACTATAAAATGTAGCGGAAAACAAGCTTGCGATAATGGTGGTGGATTATCTCTGAGAAGAGATGTGATGGTTACGATCATTCACCAAAAGATGATTACAATGAGGCTCTCAAGGCCTTTTTACAATAAACAGGAATGTCAAAAACTCTATACATCCAAAAACCTAACCCTAGAAGATGAAGTGTCAAAAATCATGTGCGCCTTGTTTGGGTAAGTTAGTACATCAACTTCCCGAGGTCATAACTTTTGCATACGATCTATGTTTCAGGCGCACAATATCGTGTTGGAAAGGTTTATCCGAGGAATACACATGTTTCATGTGGTGATTCGTACACATTTTCATTGTGGCTAGCCCTAAAAACTTTGTTTAGGGCCTCAAAACATCCCCAGAAGTCAAGGACCCGAAAACTAGGAAAAAAATTGTCGAACTGGAAAACTGCCAAAATGAGCCAGTTGGAATAGGGCCACCAACATCCATCTGGATCAATATGCCACCATTAGGAATCAATGGCATACATTGCATTGAGTGCCCCCATTAGATGAGGAAATTTAAGCTGAATTTGGCCCCAGGTGAGCCACTTGCCTTAGTGGAGGACTTGCCCTGCTTTGATAACTCGATAAAGTTGGATCCTTTGCTAGAGATTTCCCTTGACCTATTTGTCCACAATATGATCATTGGATTCTTGTTGTATGTAGTTGGGTTTGAGTTATGTTGGTTTCAACTGTTCTGCTATCTCTAAGGTGTCTAATAATGGTGGGAAATAAGGTCGAAGGAGATCCACGTTGAACACTGGGTGTAGGCCAAGGAAAGGAGGAATGTTGATCTCAAAAGAATTATTACCCACAAGCCTAGTGATGGTCTATGACCCATAACAGAGTTTGTGAAGCTTCCAATGGGGTTCGGTAAGGTGTTCTTTCTGCAAATGTAACCAAACTTTTTCACCCACCTAAAACTTATGTGACACCTGATGTTGATCATGGCACTGCTTGTACTTGTCATTGAACTTTTATAGGATATCTTGAACCTGTTGGCGGATGTGTTGGATCTTCTCAATGAAACGGGTGGCTTTTTCAGTTTCAGTTCGAGCAAGAGATGATTCGGCCGAGGTAGCCGCAAGGGGTAGTGCAACATCTATGGGACCCAATGGTTGGAATCCCAACCCCACCTGAAAGGGGATGTGGCCAGTTGATATATAAAGGGCTCGATTGTAGCTATGCTAGAAATAGGAAAGACTCACATCCATTGTGCAAGGGTGATTGGAATTACACATGCATAGGATATGCACAATCATTCAATTTACGACCTCATTTTGGCCATCTGTATGGGGGTGGAAGGTCGTAGATTTGTTGAGCTTGGTGTCCAACAGTGACCAGAGGCTCAACCAAAATGTGTTGAGAAATAGATTATCCCGATCTAAGAAAATGGTTTTTGGGATTCCAAAATGTACCCAGACTCGTTCAAATAAGATCTTGGAAGTGGCTTCTACTTTGATTCTCTTATTGTAGGCGGCCAAAATTGCCATCCTAGAAAAGAAAGCTACAACCACAAAAACACAAGCATTCCCCCACTTGGTGGACGGGAGGCCTGACATGTAGTCCATGGAGATGGATTCTCATGGCCTATCAGGAGTAGGAAGAGGGGTGTACATGCCCTGTTTCTTAATGGTCGGTTTGGAAATAGCACAGGAAGTGCAGGACCCGATATACTTGTTGACATCTTGTCGAAGTTTCGGCCAATAAGAAATGTTTCTGCAACATTGCCACTGCTTTTTCGATGCCAAAGTGTCTTGCCACCTGACTGTAGTGGGATTCCCAGATCAGCTTCACTTTCTTTCTTGATGGAATGCAGATATGGCCCAGATAAAACAAAAACCCATCCTAAAGATGGAAATTAGAGACAATTGCATTTGCGCCCAACATTTGGTAGGTGGTGGCGAATTTCGGGTTTGCCTCATAGAGTTGGGGCCATATGGAGGTCTCATGTCCATAAGATTCTAGCACCGTGGTGAGTGTCGTGACTGGCGGTCTGTTGAGGAAATTAGCGACACGGTTAGTGCTTCTTTTTTTATACTTGATGTTGAGGTGGAATTTCTACAAGTATGTGGACCACTTATGATGGTGATCATTCTGCAATTTACCTTGTGTCTGCATGAACTGCAGTGGCTCATGATTAGTGTGGATAACTATCTCCTTCCAAAGAATGTAATGTTTTCATTGGCAACAGGATTTCACAATGGAGTACATTTATTTGTCATAAGTAGGGTACTTATGAAAAATATATGATAGTGTCTCACTATGATAGGCCATGGGGTGGTTGTTTCGAGTGAGAATGATGTTAACAACATAGTCTGAAGCATATGTCTCGATCTTAAAGGGATTCTGTAGGTCCAGTAGTGAAAGTAATGGGGATGAGCACAAGTGCTACTTTAAACCATCGACCGCTTGTTGTTGGGACCGGCCCCACACAAATTTCTCCTTACCACCACCCATGGTTACTTGGATGAGGGCCCATGCAATATGGGAGAATCCCAACATGAACTTGTAGTAGAAATTGGCAAAACCCAAGAAGCTCTGAAGCTCAATGAGTGTGGCTAGAGATGGCTAGTCACGGATGACTTGGATCTTGGATGGATCCAAATATACACCATGTTGATCAACGATGTATCCCAAGTAATGGACTCATTCCATGTTGAAGGATCCTTTTTCCAAGTTGGCATATAGCTTGTGTTGCCGCAGGGTGTGCAGAACCTGCTGAATATGTTGCAAGTGTTCTTCCCAAGTCTTGTTGTAAATGAGAATGTCATCCAAATACACCACTACAAAAGTATTGGTGAATGGTCACAGGATATTCTCCATCATCCTCACAAAATTGGTTGGAGCATTTGTCAAGCCAAAGGGCATGACCAACCATTCAAAAATACCTTCCTTTGACTTGAAGGCGATCTTCCATACATCTGTCTGTTTTATTGGGACCTAGTGGTAGCCAGACTTCAGACCAATCTTACTGAAGTATTTGGCCCCCATGAGCTGATTAAGGAGGTCGTTGATTCAAGGAATCGGGTACCGGTTTCTGACTGTGATTTTATTCAAGGTTCGGTAATCAATGCAGAGTCAATAGGTTCCATCTTTCTTATGTACCAACACCATTGGGCTCCCACAAGGTGATGATCTGGGATGAATTTTTTCCTTGTGGAGAAGTTCTTGGATCTAACTCTTGATCTCTTCATTCTCTAACAAAGAGCGATGGTAGACTAATCCATTGGGTAGCAGTGTTCCATGGGTTAGATCGATGGGGTGCTTAACTTGACAATGTAGAGGTACCCCGGTAGGTGACGAGAAGATATCTGAGTATGCTTACATGACCTTATCCACTTGCTTATGTTGTGTGCAGAGATTGGTCACGGAGACCCTATATGTGGCTGTGATCTTTCTCTCATTATGAGAGTGAATCACAAAGAATAAAAACTTCCCCATTTGAGATATGACCTTCTTGCATTGCTTGGAAGATATCAAGGAAATAACACTAGGTGGGACTACCTACAGTATCCTGTACAATTTCTTGTTCAAAGTAATAATAACATTGTGATGCCTAGAATCATATATAGCATGGTGTTTCCATAAATATGTTTGGCCCAAAAGAACATTACAAACTTTGAGAGGGGAAACATCACACAATACCTCATCTTTGAAGGGATTGATGCCTTATGACATGTGACATTGTTGGTTGACGCAGATGTTGCTTCCTTGGTGGAGCCATCTGATGGTGTAGGTTTGCGGGTGCGGAGTTATCGACAAGGCGAGTCACTTAAAAACCTCTACTGAGATGAGGTTCTTCTAGCTACCACAATAAATGATGCAGTGTAGCGAGGTACCCTTCACCCACATTTGTGAATGAAAAAGGCGCTCGCCTTCCTCTGGCTTCTCTAGTTCACTGGGCTAGAGCTTGGTGGTAGCAACAGTACCACTGGGTTCTACATCAATGATTCGTCTCTCCCTTTCTGGTTCTAACTCAGAGTCAGAATCTGCATCTGATTCAAAAGCTTTCACCTCAGCCACCAGTGACTGCTTTGAGTGACAATCAGCAGTGTTATGCCAAGGGCTCTTATGAAAGTTGCACCACTTCCCAATATCTTTCTTTGTCTTTTCGGTGTCCCTATTTTCTTACGACCTAGATTGGTTGTCCTGAGGTGGTCCATATTTTCTCTATCCTTTGTTCTGTGGGTTGGGACCGCCCTTTCCTGGCTTTTGCTGTGAGGGGTTCTCAGACACAAATTTTTGCGTCTTTTGTTTGAGCTTCTGCTCGATTTTGACGGCATATCGGTAGGCCGCTCCCAAGGATGATATTTCCAGAAACTCCATTTCATCCTAGATGTATCTATGCAAACCACCATGATACTTGAGCACCAGATGTCACTCAGAATCTTTGATACCCAGCATGGTGTACAAGGTGTGGAAGATATTTGTGAACCCGGGCACTACTAGGTCTCTTTTCTGCCGCAGTGTGGTCCATTTTGTATACAGGTCGTGATAACTTCCAACATGGTAGTATTGTTCCTTAATAACATCCCTGAAGGACTCCCAGGTGACCACGACTATAAATGATGAGGGTTCCTCTATTTCCTTCTGCTCACAGAAAGTTTCCCACCAATCTTTGACATGGGGAATGACTTTGAGGAGTGCAAAAGTAATTTGTTCTCTATTCAATAAGTTATGGATAGAGAAATAACCTTCTAGTAGATTCAACCATTTTTCTACAGCATCTGCATCTATCTAACCTTCAAATATAGGAATGTTGAAGTTTATTTGTACCTTGAAGGGGGTGGCACCTCCATTTGAGGAAGATGTGTCACCTGTTGGTAGCCGCCGAAGGATTTGCGCAAAACTATCCATCATCTCGTTCCTTTGTTGTGTGACAGATTACTTGAGAAACATTTTGAAGGGATCTCCTATCCCATCCTCTTTATTTTCTCCCTCCATGAAAGGGCACTTCGGCGTGCAAGATATTTTTTCCTCAAGTAAAACAAGCTCAAGACCCCATTTTTTGTACCCTGACCTCGTTGGGGACATGCATTAAGAACGACAAGGAGTAGACCGCTCCGATACCACTGATCCGGATTTTATGAGGAGAATGAAATGAATACATATTATTATCAAAATATGATTAACATATAATAACATATATACATTAAAACGGGTTTCTATTCAATAAGGAAATAAGCTGAAATTGTAAAATGCAGCAAAAAACAAGCTTGCTAGAATGGCGGCGTCTTATCTCTGAGAAGAGATGTGACGGTTGCACTCATTCGCCAGCAGATGATTACAATGAGGCTCTCAAGGAATTTTTACAATAAACATGAATGTCAAAAACCCTATACATCCAAAAACCTAACCCTAGGAGATGAAGCACCACAAGTCATGTGGGCCCCATTTAGGTAAGTTAGTACATCATTTTCCCAGGGTCGTAACTTTTGCATACGATCTCTGTTTTAGGCGCACGATATCCCATTGGAAAGGTCCATCCGAGGACTACAAATTTTTTTTGTGGAAATCCCTACACATGTTGATTGTGTCTATCCCTAAAAACATTGTTTAGGGCCTCAAAATGGCCCCGAAAGTCAGGGACCCAAAAACTAGGAAAAGAAATGTCGAACTGGAAAACTGCCAAAATGAGCCAATTGGAATAGGTGGGAGGCCATCGACATCCATATGGATCAAAATATTAAATTAAATTGGAAAAGAAAGATGTTTCTCGGGAAGGGAAAATGAAAGTTGGATTTGGCACAAAAGAATTGGACAGATGAAATTTGATAATCTGGTAAAGATCAACAGCAAGGAAGTAGTAAGAGAAGTGCTTGAAATTTCAAAACCAGCCAATACTATGTGTAAGCATTGTCTACATGGAAAACATATAAGAACAAAATTCATATCAAAGGAATACTCTACAACAAAGCTCCTACAAATTATGCACACTGATATATGTGGACCAATGAGAACAAAAGGACTAAATGGAGAATAAAACTTCATGCTACTCATTGATGACTATACAAAAATGACTGCAATGTCTTTTCTCAAAAAGAAATTAGAGGCATTCGAAAATTTCAAAATATTCAAGGAGATGGTTGAAAATGAAATGGATTCAAGAATTAAGTGATTAAGATCAGACAATGGAGGTGAATTTACATCAAAAGAATTCATGGAATTATGTGAAGAGCATGTAATAAAAAGGTAGTTCTCAACATCTAGGATACCTCAACAAAATGGAGTCATTGAAAGGCAAAACACAACTGTAACAAAGATGGCCAACACCATGTTGAAGGATTCAAATTTGAGAAATATATTTTGGGTACAGGAAGTACACACAGTCGTTCATATCTTGAACAAAGCAATGCTCATAAGTAACAGTTATAAACACCATATAAGCTATGGAATGGAAGAACAACAAATTTCAAACATTTTAGAGTATTTGGAATCAAGTGCTACATAAAAAGAGAAGATGACAGAGTTGGAAAATTTGATTCTCGAGTTGATAAAGGCATATTGGTTGGTTACTCAATTAAAAGAAACGAATACAAATGTTGCAATCTGAGACTCAACAAGATAGTGGAAAGTATAAATGTAAAAATTGATGAAGTAGATGTATCAAATATCAAAGAAGAAAGGAAATATCCTGTTAAGAACCAAATATCAAAATAGCATAAAAAAAACCTCATAATAAGTACTCAATGCCTTGAAAAAGAGAGAATTTCAGATAATAAGCCTCTTCGAGGCGGTAACCTCCTTATACACCACATCAATTTACCAATACAAGATGATTCCAAATGAAAATGTCTCTGTGGTATATATAGGAGACTAGAAGGTACAATTATAACTAATGGACCCAAGGTGACATAAATAAAATAAAAATACTAATGTAATATGCCCTGATTAAGTGGTAATGTGCCACTATTTAGGGATTAACATGTCCCTCCCCTTCAGACAAGTGTTGCCCGCAACGCTTGAGTAATTCTGGATGCTTCTATATAAAAGACTCATCTTCCCAAGTGGAATCTTCAGTAGGTAGTTTCCTCCACCCAATGAGATATGCTGAAATGGATCTATTCCTCAGCTGGTGAATTCTTGTGTCAGTGATAGCTTCAGGCTCCAATATGATTTTTCCTTCCTTTTCAAGTTCTAGAAATATATTTTGAACTGGGATCTTGTCACCTATAACCTTCTTTAAGCATGAAACATGAAAATCTGGGTGTACTCGTGAAGATTCATGCAACTCTAATTTGTATGCCATAGTACCAATATTTTGCAACACTTTATAAGGGCCATAATACTTTGGTGATAATTTATTATCCTTCTTAGCTTGCTTGAGGGTAATCTTTTTATATGTTTGTAGTCTTAAAAATACCCAATCCCCTACTTCAAAACTTCTTTCACTACGATGATGATCTGCATGTTGTTTCATGCGATTCTGTGCCATGGTAAGGTTTTCCTTTAAGAGTTGGAGAACTTGTTTTTGATGCTCGATGTGATATTCCACTTCTTGAGCCTTAGATTTTTCTTTTAGAAGTGATGGATGGTCAGTGATATCCATAGAGTGCCATAAATGGTGTCATTTTTGTTGCAGTATGAAAGGAAGTGTTATACCACCATTCTACCAAGGGTAACCGCTTGAACCATTGTGTTTGTTTATTAGATACAAAGAAATGGAGGTAGCCTTCTAGACATTTTTTCACTATCTCAGTTTGTTCATCAGATCAAGGATGATAAGAGGAGCTATGAGCCAATTGATTACCCAAACAAGAAAATAATTATGTCCAAAAATTTCCAGTGAAGATGGGATCTCTATCACTTAAAATAATCTTTGGGCTTCCATGTAGTGTTTGAACTATTTCTATGAATGTGATGGATGCTATAATAGATTTGAAAGGATGAGGCAAGTGCACAAAAGTGTGCATACTTGGTCAGTCTATCAACAATCACCATGATGACACTCTTTCCTTCAGACTTCGGTAACCCTGTGATGAAATCCATTGAAACCTCCTCCCAACGCTAACTTGGGATGGATAATAGTTTTAAAATACATGGGGTCTTAATCGTTTCCACCTTATTTTGCTGGTAAACCAAACATTATGCCACAAAGCTTTGAACATCAGGTTTAAGACCATCCAAAAAACATTCCTTCTTGACCCTATGGTAGGTTTTCAAAAATACTAAGTGCCCTCCTACCAGAGAGGTGTGAAATTCCAAGAGTACCATTTTTTTGAGATGGGAGTTCTTACATAAATATAAGTGATATTTGTACCATAGTGAATAAATTTTCCATGTAAATGTATATGATGCACTGGAATCCTCCTGCAACCTTTGAATGAGAGTCCACACATTTTCATCATCACTCCATTCATCCCTCTCTTATATTATCCATTCAGGTTGGATGATCGAGATATCACATAGAAAGGACTCAACATCTTCATCCTTTCTTAAGAGTGCATCTGAAAAAAAAAAAAATTCTTCCCTTTTTTGTAAATGATTTCAAAATTATAAACCAATATCTTGGTCACCCATTTTTGTTGTTATTTTGAATATAGTCTTTGTTCCAAGAAGTATTTAAGACTATGATGATCTTTTTTTACCTTGAAGTGCCTAACTATTAGGTAAGGGCGCCATTTATTCAATGCATGTAGTATTTCCATCATTTCCTTCTCATAAATGGGTTTATGTAAGTCATTTCCCTTGAGTGTCCAACTTTCAAAAGAAAGGGGCCGTCCTTCTTGCATTAGAACAACACCAATGTTGTTTCCCAAGTCATCACATTCCACAATAAAGGTTTTTGTGAAGTCTGGTGTGGTCAAGACAGGAGCTTTGCACATCACCTCTCTAATTTGTTCAAAATCTTGAGTTGCCTCTACAGTCCATGCAAATGCATCCTTCTTAGTTAATTCTGTTAAAGGTGTTTCTATTCTTCCATAGTTCCAAACAAACTTGCAGTAGTAACCTGTGAAACCCAAAAATCCTCTAACACTCTTCAATGTTTTTGGAATCGACCAGTCCATCATGGCCTTAATCTTTTTAGGGTCTACCTTGACACCTTCATGAGATACAATATGACCCAAATACTATACCTCCTTCACCCCAAAGAAAAATTTGGATGGTTTGGCATACAGTTGTGTCTCCTTTAGTAGTTGTAGCACCTTGTCAACATGTCGAACATGATCCTCCCAAGACTTGCTATAGATTAGTATATCATCAAAAAATACTAACACAGATTTTCGAAGGAAGGGCTTGAAAATGGAATTCATCAACCCTTGGAATGTGGAAGGTGCATTCATAATGCCAAAAGGCATGACCAAAAATTTATAATGGCCTTCATGAGTTCGGAATGATATTTTTGGGATATCTTCTTCCTTCATTATAATATGATGATACCTTGAATGAAGATCCAACATTGTGAAGTAGATTTCTCCATGTAGTTCATCTAATAATTCATCAATCACAGGAATGGGAAACTTATCTTTAATCGTGATCTTGTTGATATCTCTATAATCTGAACACATACGCCATGATCCCTCTTTCTTGAGTACCATTAACACTAATGTAGAGTAATCACTTTGGCTAGGTCTAATAATGCCAACCTCTAACATTTCTTCAACCATACACTCAATTTCAATCTTCTGGGAATAAGGGTATCTTTAATGCCTAATGCTAGGAGGAACACCCCTAGGAATTAGGTGAATAGCATGATCATGATTTCAAGTGGGTGGAAGATGTTTGAACATATAGTGAGCATAGTTGTACAATTACACCTTGATGCCCCTTTTTCAATAATTTGTTCATGCCATTATAGTTTATCACCTTACTGGGTTTCCTTGTGATACCCCTTAACTCAATTTCCTTTCCTTCCAATGAAAATTTCATGAAAAGTTATTGAAAATTAAAAGCCATCGTTCCCAATTATTGTAACCATTGGACTCCTAGTACGACATCATCACCACCCATGGGTATAGAAATAATTGGACTATTCATTACATATTCCCCCGTAGTAAGATTGATCTTATGGCATTTTCCTGAGCAATTGGTAGTTCCTCCATTTGCAATCATTACTTGAAACTTTGGCACTGGATATATAAAGCAATTGAGAGCTTTGGATAATTTATAGTGAATGAAATTATGAGTACTACCAGAATCAATTAGGACTATTACCTTTTTCTTTTTGATATATCCTTCGATCTTGAGGTTTTGAGGAGTGCTAATTCCATCCAATGCATTAAATGATATCACGGGAGTCAACTCTTCAAAAGAAATATCTTCTACGTTTTCATCTTGAGATGGTTATTGTTCTTGTTCATGTTCTTCTTCCTCTTCACAATCTATGTAGAATAATTTCTTCTCACCACACTTATGTCCCTTACTGTACTTACTGTCACAATTAAAGCATAAACCCTTTTCTTTTCTCTCCTCCAATTGTTGAGGTATAAACCTTGTAGCTTGAGGTGTTTTAGAAGAAGAAATATTATTCTCTTGATAGATGTTAGGAGTGGTCCTTCTAGTATCCATAGCCATATTTTTACTTTCAACATTTTTTGCCACCTTGAATGCATTCTCCAATGATTTGGGTTCCCAAAGACGAACCTCATGTTGAATGTTATCCTTCAAAGTTCCTATGAATACATCAATCAGGTGCTCATCTGGAATATTTGTTACCTTTATGTTCAATATTTGGGAGTTCTCAATTTGCTTTGCAACTGAACCCTTTTTCTTGAGATTTATCAATTGGCTAAAGAAGGTATTGCTCCTTGTATCCTCATAGTGTGATATAATTTCTTCCATGAAAATTGTCCAAGTGACAAGTGATTTTCGATAACAAAGACATCGATACCACACAAATTGATTGGGTTCTAAATATAAATAAGTAATTTTTACCTTTTGTGTTTGTGGCACATCATGTAGATCAAAGAACTTCTCCATCCGAAGTATCCATGTAATTGGATCCTTTCCATCAAATTTCCTCATATTGATCTTAGGAAAGTGGTTGGTCTTCAACCCAAAGTTGGAGTTTCTCCAGTCTTGATTCATCTTCTGTGCATCCTCATCATGAATTTCATGGGATACATTTTCACTTTCAGGTGGCCTCTCTATTAGGAAATTTTTCAATCCATCCATGATATCCCTTTTTAAACCATCCATCTTAGTATCCATTATTTCCTCCAACTTAGATTCAGTTGAATCCATCATCCCTTGTAGTTCATAGTTTGTTATTGTCTTCTTTTGTAAATAATTTATGTCCCTGTGCATTTCTTCACCTTCATCAAGAGTCCAAGTAGTATTATCTGAAGGATTATTTGGTGTATAATGTCCCTTTTTTGGTGGCATGTTGACCAAGTACCACTTTTAAACCTTGATTTCAAGGTGGTTCTCCTAGAGGATATTTATTCTATTGTATCTCCAAAATTTCAGCCTTTCTGGCTTGAAAATTCTGTTTTGCAGTTCTCTAATATGTTTTCTCTGCAATTCCATAGGTCTAATCAAAATTGGATGTACCAAGTGGAAGTTATGGTAACGTCCCCACACCTTATTGATTTTTTACCCTTCTAGTAGGATGTACTTGTAAAGTGGACCAAGAGAAAAATGTATGATATTTGATTATGAAACTTGCACCAGAAACACTACAAATTGTCCACTATCCAATGCAACTAGTCTCACTTAATTTGGATATTCAATGAAAAATATATCAATGTTTTACCCCGAACACATGTTTGAGACTAGTTAATATGACTATTCAACTACCCTATCTTACACAGGGTGTATCTACAAAAGTAGGATGACCCCGAAGATGAAATTTTTATTGCAGGTACCTTGATATTTTTTATGAATAGCCTCCAAGTTTTAGGTTCTAAAACTTCACAAAAACAATTTATAGCGAAAATTCCATGATGTCTAAATTCTGGATGATTCCAGAACACTATCTTACACAAGTTATATCGCCTAAATTATAAGGCCTCGGGAGATGAAATTTGAACCCCAAGTACCTTGATCCATCTACTAAATATCCTCCAAGGAGTTCCTTTGGAAACACTGTAGAAAAAAAGTTATAGTTACAAGGTGTCTCGGATGCAACAACGAAACCCCAAGACCTTGAGCTCTAATACCAAATGTTAATAACCAAATATCAAAATAGCATAAAAAAATCTCAGAATAAGTACTCAACGCCTTGAAACATAGATAATTTCAGATAATAATCCTCTTCAAGGGGGAAAATTGCTTATACACCACATAAATTTACCAATACAAGATGATTCAAAATGAAAAGGTCACCTTGGCATATATAGGAGACTAGGAGGTACAATTACAACTAATCGAACCAAGCCGACATAAATAAAATAACAATATTAATGTAATATGCCCCAATTAAGGGGTAATGTTCCACTATTTAGGGCTTAACATATCCAAATGAACATGAAAGATAATAAAAACTAAAAGAAGAAGAGGCATAAGAAGAAGAAGAAGAACATCAAGAAGAATAACAACCATATGCAAAACAAGAAGAAAATTACCAACATGACTTTTTAACACCCTCTAGGATACCAAACCATCAGGTTCAGAAGCATCATCTACCAGAACAAATTATTGGAGATAAAAATGCAGGATTAAAAACCATAGGAAGTAAAAACGTTCGTACACTAGAGCAGAGACACCTTGCACTACTATCCACAATTGAACTTTTCATATTTGAGGAAGAAAGTATTGATGAACATTGGGTCAAGGCCATGGAAGAATAACTACATAAAATAGAGAAGAATGAAATGCAGGAATTGGTTCCAAGACCGAAGAACAAAAATATGATTGGTATAAAATGGGTGTTCAGAAACAAACTAAACGAAGATGGACAGGTAACCAGAAACAAGGCATGATTGGTATGCAAAGGATATGCTCAAGTTGAAGGAGTATAATTTGAAGAAAAATTTCCCCCTATTGATAGAATGGAAGCAATTAGATTGATCTTAGCCTATGCATGTTCCAAGAAAATCAAGGTATATCATATGGACATAAAATCAACATTTCTAAATGGTGAATTAGAAGAAGAAGTCTACATTGAGAAAATTGAAGTATTCCTACTTCCAGAATGGGAAGATTATGTTTGCAGATTAAAGAGAGCTCTGTATGGACTCAAACAATCCCCCCTAGAGCCTAGTAGTCAATATTGGATTGGTATTTGCAGGAACAAGGATTCAGAAAGGATAATGCAGATAGTAATTTCTATGTAAATGTTCATAGAAACAACATACTTATAATTGAAGTATATGTGGATGACATCATCTTTGGAAGTGATGATGATAGGATGAGTAAGAATTTTTCCCAATACATGCAGAATGAGTTTGAAATGTCACTTCTTGGTGAATTGACATTCCTTTTGGGACTTCAGATATTTCAGTAGAATGAAGGAATTTTTATTTCCCAAACCAAGTACATCAAATAATTGTTGAATAAGTTCAGAATGAAAGAATGCAAACCAATGAGTACTCTGATGGTGACCAGTTGCAAGTTGAGAAAATACGATAAATCTAAAGAAGAAAATCAGAGACTCTATAGATGAATTATTGGCAACCTACTCCATGTGACAACTTCAAGACCAGATGTAGTGCAAGCAGTTGGAAAAGTTGCAAGATTTCAAGCAACACCAAAGGAAACTCATGTTCTAGCAGTAAAGAGGATATTCAAATATCTTAAAGGAACAACAAAGTTTGAATTTTGGTATCCAAAATGGAATGAGCTGACTATGGTCGCCTATGCAAATGCAAATTGGGAAGGAAGCCTTGATGATCAAAAAAGTAATATCAGAGCAACCTTCTATTTGGGTGATTGTATGATATCTTGGTTAAGTAAAAAGTAGTCTTTAGTATCTTTATCTACAACAGGAGAAGAATACATTGCAACAACAACATTTGGTACTCAAGTTCTCTGGATGAATCAAACCCTACAATATATACAAGTGAAGTATGATGAGGCCATTTCAATATTTTGTGAACACCAATGCTATCAATATCTCCAAGAATCCAGTGATGCATTCCAATAACAAACATATTTCGATCAAGTTTCACTTTCTGCATGAACAGGTTACATAAAATAATATCAAGGTAGATTATATTTAGAAAAAAAGGAACAAATTACAGACATCTTCAGCAAACCTCTCCCAAGAGAGACATTTGAGTATCATGGATAGAACTTGGAATAGTTTCTTCTCCGTAATGATATACACATTTTTCGCTCAGAATACAAGGGAAAATATATCATCTATGTAGAGACGATAAATGAATCTTAATATGAATGATTTTCTATATGTCAGTAGATTACTTCATCAGGAAGCACGAATGGACAAAAGCATTGGAAGGGAGAAAGTTAAGAAGCAATTTGTCAGGGGGAGTTACCCTTTCCCATTGATTTCAAAGGGGGATAAAGAACAGAAGCATGCAGACAAGGGGAGTATTGGTCACAGGAGGATCAAGAGTGTTTCCATCAATGCCAAAGGGGTATATTGTTGGAAAATTGATTGTCATTGATGTCAACTTTAGAGGATGTATAGAAGCCTCTAGAAGTATTGTTTATAATTGAAAATTTCTCCAAATTGGTCCCCTTATGGTGTATCTTTAAGCATGGCCCTCACACGAAGACTATTTGAAGAAGTATATAAGAAACCCAGAGGTGTGGTCATGAGGCCCAAAGTTGACCGAGGAAAATGAGGTTGAATAATACTTCAAGTGTATACAAAACCCTCATAGATGGATAATCCTTGTCATGTCATTTCCAATGGTAGGTGATATTCCATGTGGTTCCTCACGATTGAGGAGTTATGCCCTCCTGAATTTGGAAGCCCCGAAAAATGGTTAAGAATCCCCTAAATGGTTGCAACTGTTGGATTACTGAGAGGGGGGGTGAATCAGTAATAGAGAAATTTAATCCTTTTTAACCATATAATCCAAGTGTTATATCAATGTATCATTATCATCCAATAACTCCAGAGTAAATAAGCAATGAAAAAATGAACAATCATACACATACACAAGACATCGGTGTTTTACATGGAAACCCAAAGCGAGAGAAAACCACAGAATTCTTTTTCTTATATGTCTTGAAGAATTACATTCATTGGAAGCACCAACTTCCTTTGTTTTCCAGCTGCAACTGGAAGGATGATCCAACCCCCTAATTTCTCAGGCTACAACCTGAGGGAAGCTCCAACTCCCCAATTCTTTGCCTACAACTAGAAGGAGGCTACAACCCCCTATGTTCTCTGTCTACAACCAAAAGGTGGAAACAACCACCTATCCTTGCCCTGTCCAACCGCCCTGACGTATAAGTAGAATGATGGAACCACTGTCACACTATCACTATGAGATATACTACTGTAAACATGTAACAATCAACCTGCACCAAATAACCTGAACCATGCATCAACCTGTACCTCAACCTGTAATCAACATGTACCATAAGCAATTGCATCAACCATGCACCAACCTGTACCTCAACTTGTACCATGAACAAGTGTATCAACCATGCACCAAATCTGTACAAATAACATGCCACAACAACTTGTCCAAACAACCTATTACAACAACCTGTCTCATCAATATTATCAACCAAATCAGATCTACTTAACAAGATCAATCACCAAGACAACTCTCAAAGATGTGCATCAATCAAGCATAACACAACAACTCATAATCATCACCAAGATCAATATGTTCTTCTAATAATACAAGTATGCTACATCATCCATAAACCATGTGTCAACAATATTACTAACAAGTGCCTCAAACCATGTAACAAGTATGTACCAATCATGTATAGACTACTCATCAACTATGACTCATCAATATGTACCAACATCATCAATTATACACCTCATGTATGTGCCAACTCATCAACTACTTGTCTCAACCATGTACCCAACATGTACCTTAACCAAAAGCCCTCATAAATTTCATCATCCAAATATGATTTGTAACTATGTAATAGACCTAGTGTATATGATCACATACCTACAAACCTTCCTTAACTTTCACAACAAGAGACTAGAATTTTCATCAAACATTTCTTTAGTCTCACATGACTAGTTTGGGATTAGTCAACAACCCTAAATTGAAATAATCATAACTATGTAATGAATAAATATCTGAAAATAGTACACAATTTTCTTTAGTTTTTTTTATGCAATTCCTCCAAGTGTCACTACTTGGAACGTCTCAGAAAACGAGTTATAGTAAAAATGGCGTACCTTGTTGAATTATGTATTATTCTAGAGAGTGACCTTGTAGAGTGTGCCCCGCATGGAATATTTGTTGAATGGATCTGAAAATGTTACACACAATACTACAGCATATACTCTAACCAACACATTTGGTATTACTGAATTTGGATCTATTATGAATAAGTTGTAACATGTTTACCCAAAACACTTGTTTTAGACTAGTTTCAGGACTAGCCACAAACCCTATTTTCCACAGAGTGCAACTCCAAAAATAAAATGACCCACAAGAGAAAAGTTTTACCACATATACTTGGATATGTTTCCTCAATGGCCTATCAATTTCACGGTCTGAATCATTCTATAAAATACGTTATTGTTAAAATGGTGAGATGACCTATAAATAACATACCTTAGAAAGCATCATCAAAGGAATTTATCCTCCCTTGAATTCTGACCTTATTTTCTTCACCTTCCCTCTGAAATTCAGCTTAGATATCCTTTGGTTACCTCAGTCACAAATATATATTCAATATTCTCAAGTTTGATGTAAAATGAGATAGCCTTGCCTCTTATTTATACTCTCCAAGTAGCTTCCTTAGAAGCATCTTCTAGGTCACTTTACCCACTTTCCTTACTTTAGGGTTGACCCACTTCTAATTTCTCCATTAAATTTATTATTTAAATAATTTATTTTGTATTCACTTTGAATTATAGTACACTCATCACTTCACTTTATTATTTACCTTCTAAAATCTCTTAAACCACTTTGACTACTTTGACCTTTTGGGGCTTCTAGATGACATATGAGGGTCCTCCAACTTCGTAAGGCCATAACTCTCAAATCGTGAGGAGTTATGTGACGTTCCACATACCACCAAAAATGGCATGACATGTAATATCCATATAGAATATTTGTACCTACAAATATATCAAAATTCATACCATTATCCATCAAACAAACTTGGGTCCATTACCCAAACCTGGGTTCTCCAACTTCTCATGGCCTTAACTCTCTAACCATGAGGAATTATGTGACGTTCCACATACCACCGAAAATGGAATGACATGTAATATCCATCTAGAATATTCTCATCTTCAAATATATTAAAACTCATACCATTATACATGAAACGACCTTGAGTCCATTACCCAAACCTTTGTGCTACCAGAATTCACTATCGGACTTTCTCCAAGGGTTGACATCAATAAATAAGGGTTGACATCAATATGCAATATCACTCTCCAATGGTTGACATCAATGACAACCAAAAATCCATACCAACTATCCATCAACCTAATCCAACTGTCTGACAATATCCTCCTTTGGCATTGATGGCAACACTTAGTCATGATAACATTTATGCTTATACTATTCATCAACGTTTCTATCTCTCCCCCTTTGACATCAATGGAAAAGGGTATCTCCCTTTAGGTTTGATCCCCCTGACTAAACTCTCCTTAGGATTTCTCCCCCTGTCTACGTGCCTTTGATTTTTATTTATGTTTATAAGCCTCTGATTACTCTCTTTCCCTTCATATGAATAATATATCCCCCTTTGACAAAGGGTATCACTCTGAATTCATATCGCTCATTCTTCCCTTGTGACAATCGCTCCCCTTAGAAGCATGCCTCTATGCTCTCTCTCCAAGAATTTACCTTTGCATCTGATAAATCTCTCCCCCTTTGTCCTATTTATGGTGCTTCCTCGTGTACATATAAGACATATAAGATAAGAATTCAAAAGCATCCATTTTGGAGTAGAAATTACTCCTAGTCTCTAGCGAAGATACTCAAGGGCTTCCTGTGGAAGCGGTTTTGTAAATATGTATGCCACTTGTTCTTTTGTTCCCACATATTCAACTCTGATGTTCTTCTCTGCAACCTGTTCCCATAGAAAGTGATACTTGATTGTAATGTGCTTCGTCTTGGAGTGCATCACCGGGTTTTTTTAGATACTGATGGCGCTTGTATTATCACAATAGATTGGAATGGTCTCATTATAATCAAATTGTATATATGTCAAAAACAAATTCATCCATAGAACCTGTGTACAACATGTCATTGTTGCAATATACTCTGCATCGACTATAGATAAGGATATTGTTGATTGTTTCTTGCTTAGCCAAGATACTAAACACTCACCCAAGTAGAACGTTGCTCCATTGGTGCTTCATCGGTCATCAATGCAACCTTCCCAATCTACATCTATGTAGGCAATAAGTGATAGATCCTTTCCTTTTGGATACCATAATCCAAACTCTTATGTTCCTTTGAGATATCTGAAAATCCTCTTCACTGCTAATACTTGTGATTCCTTTGGTGTTGCTTGAAATCATGCAACCTGTCCAACTTCCTGCATTACATCTGGTCTGGATGTTGTCACATATAGTAAGCTACCAATCATTGACCTGTATTGTCTCTGGTCTATAGACTTTGAATCATCATTTTTTCTCAACTTGCAACTGGTTTGCATAGGAGTGGTAACTGGTTTGCAATCTTCCATTCCGAACCTCTTTAGCATTTCTCTGATATACTTAGTTTGAGAAATAAAAATTCCTTGGTTTCTTTGACATATATGAGGACCCAAAAAGAAGGATAGCCCTCCAAGTAATGACATTTCAAATTCATTCTGCATATCCTTTGAAAATTTATGGCTTAACCTGTCATTAGTACTTCCAAAACAATATCATCAACATAAATTTCAATTAATAAAATATTACCTTGAGTTACCTTGATGTAGAGATTATTGTTTGCACTTCCTTTCCATAGTTCATAGGGAGTTTTTTCATTATTGTTTCTGAACATTACTCTGTTTTGAATGTGAACTGATGTATTCACTACATGTGTCCAAAAAATATCTATCAATTTGGAATCCATTAGCATTGTTCGAGCCATTTCCATTGTAATTATTATCCATTATGATAATGTTCCTTTGTCTCTGAACCACTCTCTAAACCAATCTATGATTCCATGCTCTTGTCCATTATCATATATCTATCCAAACCTGCTAAGTGTTCTTACGAATCCATATCTATCCATAATGTCCAAGAATCTACTTGCGCAATTGTCCATAATGTTGACCCATTTATCACTATACTATCATGAAGTCTTGATTAATCTATCAAATTGTACTTCTGCTAACTGATTGCTCTGAATATTTCTTCTCAAACTCTGCAAGCTTCTCGAAGGATGGTTCCTTGGTCTGTCACAGCTATCGCATAGACTCCCCCTATCTAATATTCATATTACTTGGGAGTCTCTAAGCTGGATAGCTCAGAACAATTCATGCTCTGATGTGTATTCATCATCATCTTCATTGGTAGATTCATCATAATATTCATTGGTATATTCATTATCTCTCTGAGATCTAACTTCTTTATTTCTATCTGTGGATTCATCTTTCACTACAATGCCTGAAAATCTAATCTCTTGAACCTGTTCCTTATTTACCTATCCTTCCTTTCTTTTAGTTATTTTCCAAACCTTTCTATATCTGACATCTTTCATTTTCTCTGTAGAATTTTATTCATCTCGTTTTATTGAAAATCTTGGGATCTCTAGTACCTGGTCTTTGTTCACCTGTTCTTCATGTTTTCTTATCCATACTTTCTTATATCTAATATCAGTATTCTCTTTCATCGAAGTATCGATCATGCTTCTACAATCACTAGTTATGTGTCCATAGTTATGACATTTGTAACACTCAATGTTACGTGTGACCACATAGACACTTCTTTCTTGAACATTTCTTTTATAATCTCTGCAATATGCAACCTTATGTCCAAAGTTAGTACAATAAAAACAATGATCATAAAATAAATTTTCATACCTGGGAGTGAATGATCTTCTTTGTGGCGTAGTCCCTCTGAATTTTTGCCTTGACTGACCATGTTCACAACAACAACCTATCACAACAACTTGTCCAAACAACCTATAACAACAACATGTTTCATCAATATTATCAACCAAATCATATCTACTCACCAAGATCAATCACCAAGACAACTCTCAAATATGTGCATCAACCAAGCATAACACAACAACTCGTAATCATCACCAAGATCAATATGTGCTTCTAATAATACAAGTATGCTACATCATCCATAAACCATGTGTCAACAATACTACTAACAAGTGCCACCAACCATGTACCAATTATGTACCAATCATGTATCAGCTACTCATCAACTATGACTCTAAATATGAACCAACATCATCAACTATACACCTCATGTATGTGCCAACTCATCAACTACTTGTCTCAACCATGTACCCAACATGTACCTTAACCAAAAGCCCTCATAAATTTCATCATCCAAATATGATTTGTAACTCTATAATAGACATGGTGTATATGATCACATACCTACAAACCTTCCTTAACTTTCACAACAAGAGACTAGCATTTTCATTAAACGTTTCTTTAGTCTCACATGACTAGTTTGGGATTAGTCAACAACCCTAACTTGAAATAATCATAACTATGTACCTGTAATGAATAAATATATGAAAATAGTACACAGTGCTATTTAGTTTGTTTTATGCAACTCCTCTAGGTGTCACTACTTGGAACCTCTCAGAAAATGAGTTATATTTAAAATGGCATACCTTGTTGAATTTTGGCTTATTCTAGAGAACGACCTTGTAGAGCGTGCCCCGCACAGAATATTTGTTGAATGGATCTGAAAATGTTACACAGAATAATAAATATTGTAATGTAACCAACACATTTTGTATTAAATAATTTGGATCGTTTATGAATAATTTATGACATTTTTACCCAAAACACTTGTTTTAGACTAGTTTCAGGACTAGCCACAAATCATATTTTCCACGGAGTGTAACTCCAAAAATACAACGACCCACAAGCTAAAAATTTTACCATAGATATTAGATATGTTTCTTCAATGGCCTATCAATTTCACGGTCTAAATAATTCTATAAAAAAAAATTTATTGTGAAAATGGTGAGATGACCTGTAAATAACATACCTTAGAAAGCATCATCAAAAGAATTTATCCTCCCTTGAATTTCGGCCTTCTTTTCTTCACCTTCCCTCTAAAATTCGGCTTAGATATCCTTTGGTTACCTCAGTCACCTATAGATATTCAATATTCTCAAGTGTAAAATGAGAGAGCCTTGCCTCTTATTTATACTCTCCAAGTAGCTTCCTTGAAAGCATCTTCTAGGTCACTTTGCCCACTTTCCTTATTTTAGGGTTAACCCACTTCTAAGTTCTCCATTAAATTTATTATTTAAATATTTATTTTGTATTCACTTTGAATTGTAGTACACTCATCACTTCACTTTATTATTTACCTTCTAAAATCTCTTAAACCACTTTGACTACTTTGACCTGTTGGGGCTTCTAGATGACATATGAGGATCCTCCAACTTCGTAAGGCCATGACTCTCAAACCGTGAGGAGTTATGTGACGTTCCACATACCAAAATAAATTGAATGACATGTATTATCCATCTAGAGTATTCGTACCTACAAATATATCGAAACTCATACCATTATCCATCAAACAAACTTGGTTCCATTACCCAAACCTGGGTTCTCCATCTTCTCATGGCCATAATTCTCTAACCGTGAGGAGTTATGTGACGTTCCACATACCCCCGGAAATGGAATGACATGTACTATCCATATAGAATATTCTTACCTTCAAATATATTAAAACTCATACCATTATACATGAAACAACCTTGGGTCCATTACCCAAACCTTTGTGCTATCGAACTTCACTACCGGACTTTATCCAAGGGTTGACATCAATCACTAAGGGTTGACATTAATATACAATATCACTCTCCAATGTTTGACATCAATGAAAACCAACAATCCAAACCAACTATCCATCAACCTAAGACAACTGTCTGACAACAACCAGAAGTTACAAGTCATTAATTAAAGGGTAAAATGGTTATAACAAGAAAGTATAGGTTGGCCCTAAAGTGAAGGAAAGAATTCAGTTGGAAAAGTATAAATACACCTCAAGAAGCCTCTCATCTTTACATACACAAGTTCAATAATTATTTATCTTTCATGTGATATTTTGGTGAATATTTGTGTAGCATATCTGAGGAAGCAGATCTAAGGAAGAAATAAGTGTGAAAGTCTCGGAGTTGCAAAGAAGGAAGGGTTTCAGGAAGCCCTGGTCCCACAGGACACGCTACCGGTGTACCGCGAGGCACCCTCGCGTGTGTTTTATTGCCTATCATGTGATACCTTGCGTGATAAATGGCATTTGTCCAACAAGGTTAAGCCATATTTGAAGAAGGATGCTTGGTTTAGTATGCAACGAGGTATGATGATACAACAAGGTGATTACAGAGTCTGAGATGGTATGTATCAGTTCTTCTTCATGATTAAAGGTATGTCTTTTATGTGTTTGTGTGAGTCTTGTATCATGGATGGTATGGAACATGATTGAGGTAATTCTTGGAGGCTCTTGGTTGAGGTTCATGTCTTGGTGATATTGATAAATGCTTGAGACATATCCTTAGTACATTGCATATGGTTGTTATGGTTCATTGTTAGAGTCACATATTTGTGATATTGGCATATATTTGAGGCATATACTTAGTATATGATATTGGTTGTTATGGTGCATACTTGAGGTATAGTGTTGAGACATTGGCACATATTGGATACTTGGTGCATGGTTTATTGTTGGTATATCCTTGAGACATATCTTGGATACATTGTATTATATATTTGGTATATGGTGTATGGCATGATTGAGACATATCATGAGTGATATGGTATATTGTTGAGGTACAAAGTATTGTACATGTTCTAGTACATGGTTGATGTACACGATATGGTGATGGTTTTGGTATCCATGTGAGTGGATTTGGTTACATTTGTTTGATGATGTTATATCAGTGACAAAGACAGTGACATGGATTGTGACAGGTTGGATGATTGGTTGAACATTAATTACAGGTTGGTGTGACAGTGACATTGACAGGTTTATGTATCAATGACAGTGGCAGTTACAGGTTGATCAGTGGTAGTGACATTTTGAGTCTACACTTGTATTTCAGGAAGATATGAAGGGGAAAGGAAAGGAGGTTGTATCCTCCTTCCAATTGATGCCTAATAATTTAGAGAGTTGTATCTTCCTTCAGGTTGGTGCCTATAAATCAAGGGTTCATAGCCTCCTTCTCGTTATAGCTGGAGAATTCAGGGAGTTGTAGCTTCCTTCAGGTTGGTGCTTGTAAATCAGGTGGTTGATTCCTCCATCCAGTTGGTTCTGGAGAATTTGGAAGTTGGTGCTTCCTATGAATTTAATCTTTAACATATAAGAAATAATTTTGTGATTTTCTCCCATTTGGGTTTCCACGTAAATTCTAGTGTACTGTGTATCTATGGTTATTTGTTATGCTCTATAGATTGATACTAGTCATGATATTTTGATGATATACTACTGATAAATTTAATGATTACATGTTATGATTAAAAGTGATCAAATATTGCATAATATTGATTCACGCCCCCTCTTAGTATTCCAGCAGATGGATGCGAAGCCATTTGGATTCACAAGTTGCTTACATGATTATTTGATTAGGAGCTAGAGCCTACAATGATATAATGTAATAATTAGAGTTGTATCAAACTCTCGGAGAATCCAATATTCCATGACAGGTCCAAGCATATTGAGATTAGATACCACTTCATTTGAGATAGGATCCAGAAGGGAGCAGTGAAGCTTCAATATATTTCCATAGATGAGCAGGTTGCAGATATTCTAACCAAACCCTTGGTGAAGGGGAAGTTTTTGTTTTTTAGAGACAAACTTGGAGTGGTGCAAAATACCTTCCTCGTTAAGAGGGAGTGTTGATGCTAGTGGTAGCATCAAATAGGTATTTCCACACATGTCTACGCATCTTGACATGTGGAAATCGTCCAAATCCTTCTACTCTTGAATTTACTTTAATCAAACGAATTATTAAAGTACATTTATTTTATTAATTAATTATGTAATAAGTCAATTGAGTTATCTAAGGAAAGTGATAAAATTAATTGGCATGTTTCTAAATCTAAATTGAGTGTGAGAAGTAATCTCAACATGTAATCACTTTGGAGATATAACTCACAATTATAAAAGCAAGGCTAGGGTGAAGGAGGGAGACACTTGAAACTTGACATGTGTCGAGGGAGTCGAAATTGAGTATTGGATCACAAAGGACTATGATTCAAGATCTTGGATAGTTGGAGAAGGACTTCCATATAGAGATCAAGTCAAGGAGAAGAGATAACAAATGATCACGTGGGTGGATTTCGGTTATAGAAAGTCACAGGAAACTGTCGCGTCGTACGGACCTTTCCATACATGTACGTGGGTCTTAGTGGAGACAATCGTGTACAACTCAAAAAGCATGCAGTTTTGTTTCTTACAACAGGGCATACTTTTCCAAGTTTGTATGCAATTGTATTACTCTCAGTGGGGCTCTCAGTGGGGCATTATCCCTATTATAGGAGCCTTGATTTTAGAATAATAAAATTATTCTCAACACTATTTTTCCCTCCAGGGTTTTTCCATGGGTATCTACCCAAAAATATTGGTGTTTATGTGTGCTTGAATTGGGTTCCTTATTTATTCTTACACTGCATGTTTAGTTGATTACTCAGTTGTGCTTTAATTCAATAAGTGATTTATTTGGAATTAACGGTTGGGTGTTGATTAAGAGAAATTTCAACACAAGTTCCCCAAGAAATAAAAGTGGTCATCATCAACCAACTTAAATATAGTCCTACTCCTACCTAGAATATAGATATTTTTTCCCATGGCAGGTTCTAAGATCTCGATCCTTACATTTTTTTGGTGTTGTCACAATATTTACAAGGACTCATCATTTCTAAGGAAATTTTTTGGTGCTCCTCCATAAGTCTTTAATGTGTGTTTTCCCCCCTTTCTAAATTCTCTACTCACAATGAGAAGAAACCTTTAGCTTTAGGACATGATATGTGTTATGTGATTTGGGAATTAACATCCTTCTCACTAGCATCATCTAATTCTCCTACTTCTTAAGACCTATTAGTCCCTATCAATGAAGAGTTATTTAAGGCCTTGAATACCTTTGTATTTTATGAACATGATATTGAAACTTTATACCATGTCTTCCTTGGTGATATTAATAGTTTTCGTCCCCTTTTATCCTCTCCATATGCTTTGGAAGAGGACTCCTTGGCCCATTTCCAGAATGAATACAATTGATTTTTCCATCAAATGGGGTGTTAAAAAATTTAAGGTTGAGTTCAACACTTCCAAAATTTTAATATCTTATACAAAATATGATAAGAATTTCCAACTTTTGTTTCATGGGTGAGGGACCTTTATGTTTCTTTTTAAATTCTTCGGCTCCCTTACTCTTGAATCACATAATTTTGTAGAATGGCGAAGGATCTAGAGAAATGGGTTGATGACCTTGTATTTGAATTTTTCTTCATTCAAAGATGAATTTGTCTATGCACCATTGAACAATCTCTTTCATGTTAGTCACCTCCGGAACACATCCTGCTAATTCTATTCTCGAGGTTCAAATTAGGTTTGTTTTCTTTTTCTTACTTGACATTATTTTTTTCTTTTGAAAAAAGGTGGCACTACTCTTGATACTTACATCTTGGAATATTTGATTTTATTAAATTCTACCACGTACTGTGATGACCTTAATGGTCAAAACCCATAGTATAAGCCAACTCCCTAATCATGGCTTCTCTATAAGTCTTCAACTAGACTGTCCAAGGATCTATAGGCTTAGTTTTATTTCCTTATCTAAATCACACATATATCAGGTTAACAAATTCTTATTTTTTTGATCACATTCTGGATCTAATTCTCGCTTCCTTGTGTTCTCATATCTCCACTAGACTCCGTCCATAGGTCTAGTTGAGCCTTTACATAACACCTTACTCCATTTATTGAATCCTATAGTCGTAGCTCTGTTTAATAGAATCATGTGCCATGAACAAAATCTTCTTATATAAGAACTTAACCCTTTAGCATTGAATCCTTAGTGCCCATCCTCCATATGGCCACGAGCTATATTTCAAGGGGCTAAGTCCTGACATGAATCTTTATGCAAGGAACCCCCGAATTATACCATCTGTTGACACATGTCAAAGCCTTTAATGGTTAGGATTATTTCAAATCCCAATCCATAATTAAGTTGTGTACTAGTTAACTATGTGAAATAAATCTTGACCCTTTATCTTTATCCCTCCGATCGTGATTGACAATTGGTATTATTCCTGGTCCTACACATGATATAATGGCTATTGTATCTCTTCATGACTTCAATATTTGTTCACCTGTTAATTGGATAGGATCATCAATCCTCCACAGTGATCGATGATCACTTATACGATCTCATCATCCACTTCATGAGGCTCTTCTTCTAAAATTGCAAACACCATTTAAACACTATGTAGAGATAATGTTCATATAAAATTAGTCCATGAAAAATTTTCTTGCACTACACTTGAACAGAGTGTTCAATTTCTCATTCGATATAATATTGTACAAGAATTACATAAGGCTTCTAATGCCTTTCCTGACTTGATTTTAACTCATCTTTCCTCTCTTTGGATTGATTTACTCACTTAATGGGACACCCTTGAATACTTTCAAGGCTTACAAACTTATACAAAGGCTTCTGAAACTAGAATCAGCTCCAAATTACTCTCAACAAATCCCTAGATATCCTATTAGATCCACAAGATCCTCTAACAAGCCTTAACGCTAGGATCCTCAAATCCTCAATCACTCAACAGTTTCCTAAGGATCCTCTCAGATACACAAATTACTCATTCAACTCCTATCTTAGGATTCTCACTCTTCATGAGATATAACTTACTCTATATCTCTCAACTTCTCTCAACTCTTGATATATGTTCTTAGAAGCATATTTGATTACAATACAATCCACTCATACATTCTAGATCTCCTATAAAACTTAGGAAATTAAAATAAAATTCCTTTAGGGAAACAAATCCCTAGGAAAATGAAACATGCCCTAGGTCTAATCAAATGTACAATATTTTGGAGGCATAATTCTTCTCCATTAGACTCCCCAGGAATAAAAATTGTTCATGATCTCCTAATCATGAGTTCCTTCAACTGCTTCATTCTTCTAGTGTCCTCCAGGGTCCCAAATGTTATGTTGAAGCTCTCCACTTACTTCATTGTTGTCATACTGCCTTGTTGTTGCTGACTACAACTCTCCTAGATTCCACATCTTATGTTGTAATGCCCCACTAGATTTTCTTTGGAAATCATCCCTTGTCACTTGTTTCATGTTGTTGTATTGCTTCCCACTTGCTCTACTGATGTAGATCTCCCTTTCATTTGCATGTATTTTCTGATATATATTCACCATCAACATCCTTATTATCTCAATCTCGATGTAAAGTATGTTGTTTGGCCGATACATCTCTTTTCTAAAAACTTGTTGTTGTTCCCTTGGTTGATTTTTTTTATTTTTTTTGTCCACTATTTGCTTCTTATTGTCTCCCATTATGCCATTGTTGATTGACATCTCCATATTCTCTTCAAAATTAGTTTGAAATGAGTCTTAAAACCTTTTGTAGTCTTCTTGTCATGCATCCTTAGTCATCCATTCATCTAATAATTTCAGTTCATCCTCAAAATTCATCAATTGAGGTTTGGTTTCATCCTTAGGAAACAATATTGAGACTACTTCCATATCGTGTTCATTTTCCTATGCTAGGACTGCAATTTCGAAATTAAATTGAAAATTAAAATTTAGTTTTACCTCCTTATATGCAATAAGCACCTCTCCTTCATTTCTAGGAGCTTCTGAACATGTTTCCTCTTTGGTTGTACTTTCCCTTTCTATCTCAAGTTATATCAATAATCTTTCCAGTAGTTCTACCTCTTTATCCCACTTTGAAATAATTGCATCAAAATGCTTCTCTTCAACTTCCCTCTGGATATCTTCATAAGCCAAGCCTTTTATGTTCTTTGCATCAATAAGTTCTTCTAACTGTCTGTAAGCTATCCCATTAGTAAAATGTGTATGTATTCCTTATTATTGTATGTCTTCATGAGACACTCTTGCCTCATCCCCCATAAGAATGTAATTCTGATCCTGACTGCTTGAAAAAATTTTATACATTTCTTTTTCTTCCTTCTTAATATTGACATCGTCATATAATTCACCACCTGCTAAACTTGCAAACACACACAAATTTCCAGTCTTAAAAACATTAGGCCTTTTAGCCTCATTTGATTTCTTTGTCATCATGTCCATATTTTGTTTTGAACTCTCCAAAGAGCTCGTGAGACTTCTTGCAAGTATCTAATCCTCTTCATTATCCTCTCCAAGGATATCTCCCTGCTCCGGTTCACAAAAGTGAACTCCTCATTTTGTCAACGGCTCGAATCTAAACTCAACTCCTTTGAGTTTCTCCTTCTCAAATAATTTAACCTATGCTTCAATTCCTCTAGCCATTTCCTCAATTTCTCTTCAAATAACTCCATTACTGGACATTTGACACTCTTCACTTTCCATCCTCTTCTTTGGTTCTCTTTCATATTCTCATGTAGCAGTTTTTCCATGTAACTGAGTTGTATATTTAACTAAGTCATTTCTCTTTCAAGATCCTCTTGACTAATCCTCTTCCTTATTCCATATACTTTAGAATCTTTCCTTTTTCTACTGTGGATTCCCTGTGAATCTCTACAATGACCATCAATAGTCATTGTCTCCATTTCCTTTGTGAACTTCATCTTGTTCACATGTGGACTTCATTCAAGCCTCCTCTTTCAGCAAGTCTCCATACTTGTTGCACCATACCTCAACAATATATCTCCTTTGAGATTGATCTATTGGTACCTATGGTTCTCTCTCTTAGAACCTCTTGATCAACTATTCTCATCTAGGCTCTACAACTTCCACGTCTCTTTGAGAACACTCACTTTTTCTCCTTAGTCCAATCTGTTGTATCTATCAAGGTTATTTTCCACTGCTTCCTTTCTTCAAGAGCTCACATGATCTCCTCCTGCATTCAAGAATGTTACAGAATGTTTCACCTGCGAACATATGAAACTTCCATTGGATTACTAGACCCCTATACCAAGACAAAAATAGTACAAGTGGACACTAACATCCCTTTAAACATATATTAACCAATCAGAATGAGAAGGAGAGAAAGGATATGATGAACCTATTTCGACGTTTGTCCTCGCTACTTACAATCCCTGGGCTTTATCTCCAATCTCTCTAGCAAAAATTGATATTTGCAATGGAAAACAAAGGAAAATAACTATATCCTACTCTACAAGATTATATAAGACAAGTGTATCTATGAATATTTGAGAAACAGTAGACAAGAAAATGTAACAAGACATCAAATTGAAGGAAATAAGTCAAGTATATATTAATTGGAAAGCCAAAAAGAGGCACTTACAAAGCGTGATTGATGATGAAACACTTCTCCAACCTCTCCTCATCCAACATTTCCATGAATATTGACATCAAAATGCAGATGCTTCCTCCACAATTAAAGGTTTGATACTTCAATTGTTCCTCCCTTCACCTTGGAAATACCTTCAATATATAGGCTTGATAGGTCCAACCACCATGAGAAAATGAAGGATATAGTTGAGGATATGGATCCTTAAGATTTGTATGAAATCCTAAGGTGAATCCATAGCAGAGGGGTTGAATACAACCAACCTCATCCCAAGAGAGATAGCCCATAGAATAAGGTGGAGGATCCCCCTTTTCCCTCTAACAAGATTGTTGCTCCACCAGAACTGGATACAGGGAACCATATTCTATAGTGGCGCTCCCATAACATGGAAACGGGGGCACCATTCTGTGAAATGGAACTCCCCTAGCTTGGCCAAGGGGGCACCACCCTTCATAAATGCCCAAAAAATGGTCGATTTTTCTAAGAAAAAGGTGTGTTTTGACCTTGAAATGATGGGTTTCTTCCTCCAACGTGACTTGGGAGCCATGGAAAATGTATTTCATGGTGTCAAGGGGTTGAGACACTCAAAAAAATGAATGTGAAACTAGCTAAGGTTCATATGACACTTGTGACAGTGGATGCGACACTTAACAAGGTGCATACATCACTTTGTGACACTTGCAACACTCAGGGTGAAAAACTCAAGTGTGACATTTATGACACTTCTGACACTTAGGATATAATTCCTAAGTGTGCAATTTTGACATGTAAAAAATGCCCCCTAAAGTGTGAGGTCGGAATAAAAACTGATGGTTACAAATTATTCAATGCAAGGGTGTTGGAGTAGGAGAACCTGACATAAGTTGCAAACAATCATTAGTCAGTATACAAATATATTCCATTTCCAAGGTAGGCATACCAATGCTCAGAATATAGGATGACTCAAAGAATGGCCGCCAACCAATACACTGTGGATCCATGAGAATATTGACTAAGGACATGGCCACCAAAGATACAATGTGGATCCATACCTCCATGACATGAATTGATCGTAGCCATGAAAAATACATAGTGGAGCTATGAGATGACAAAACATAGCCACAGATCAATACAATGTGGATCTATGTGATAGTATACATATCAGTAGGATTGACAACATGGTGATTGTATACATATCTCCATCACAACCTTGGTAAAGTGCATAATAGAGTGAGCGCCCAACCCAC
>ML827372.1:35823-48245 GCA_009831015.1 Picea engelmannii | reverse complement strand
GCACCGTGGGAAGAGAGCCAATGGAAACTAAAAATGGAGTCCTTCTCAGCAGCTGAAAGAGATTTGAAGAGAGTAGGACAGATATGGTTCAATTTAAGCAACGAAGAATCATCTTGTCCAGGAATAGGAGGAGAGGGAGGAATGGGAGGCGTATCCAAGTAGGCAAGGGATGGGTCGGCTTCCATGTAGTCGGGGGGGTTAAGGAGAAGGTCAACATCTTCAGAAGGGTCAATCAGAGACTTACCAGGTCACAATTGGCAAAGATGGCCAGTTTCACGGCAAAGGTTGCAACGGAATGGGAGCCCGAGATAGTCCAGGTTCTGAAGTAGTTTTCGCCCTCTCCAATCGATCTCCAAGGTTTCCGGCAGTCCTGTAGTTAAGTCCATTTCCACCAAAACTCTTCCCATTTTCCTCAAAGGACTATTTAGAGACTGAGTGTCAAGAGCTATGAACTTGTCGAGGGAGTTACCTATAGCTCTGAAGGCACCTTCACTCCAGAGGTGAAGTGGAAGGCCCGAGAGAAGCACCCAGAAATGTGTGAGTTGAAAGAAATCAACATCCGGATTGAAGGCCATCCTCCAGCGCTTGAGCATGAGGCTGCTACCATCATAGGCCCACAAAGAGGAAAGTAACAGAGCAGCGTCCTCAGGTGACTTACAGTGGAAACCAAGCCAACCTTTTTTGAGGTAGAGGACTTCCGGAGAATAACCTAAGAGAGGTAACCATTTTAACTTTATCCAGTCCTCCAGAGGTTGAGTGCTCAAGCTTTTGTAGGAGACCCGACCCACCAAAGTAAAGGTAGACATCTTGCAAAGGTTTTCAAAGCCTACATCATCACCCAACACCAGTCGCGTTGTTTTTCTAATAGATTTCCACACCTTTCGACCGAGGGAAGCTTTGTGAAGAGGGGTAGGGTCTTTAAGAGCGTCCTGGATGGTAGGGCGTCTATGGCGAGCATGTAAATGGGAGGAGTTTGTAGCATGGAGGAGGATTTCTGGTACAGGTGGAGCGCTTATCGATACACTGGATGCAGTCAGTGTGGGAGAAACTAGATCTGCTGGGGACATGGCAGAAACTAAAGGGTTATTTGAAAAGGAAGGCTTGGCGGGAAAATGCTGCTCTCTGGATTCAAGGGAGTCCACTTTGTCAAATAGGCTCTCCTGTTTCCAGATGAGTTCGTCGAAAGGATTCATCAGTAAGTTTGTCAGTGAATCCATATTAAAAAACTAGGCGACCAACCGTCGGTCCACTTGGAACAAGGCAGAGTGACAAGGAGAGAGCGGACCAGTGGGGAGATAGCGAAAGGAGGGACTGACAAGGTGACAGGGAAAGCTGATGTTGGTCCGTGATCAATAGCTAGACAAGGAGACAAAAGGCATATGTCAGTCACAGCGCAAAAGACCTCTAAATAAACTGAGAACCCAGAACCAACTAGTTTAGTGAGTTAAAAAAGAAGGAGGGAGCGACAGAATGATTGGGAAAACTGTTGCTGGTCTGTGATCAGAAGCTGGACAAGGAGACAAAAGGCGAAAGCCAGTCACAGCGTATAAGACCTCTAAAAAACTAAGAACCTGGTACCAACCAGTGCAACGAGTAAAAAGGTAGTGGCAACGGAGGATAAGGGAACTATGACCCGCAGCCAAAGGAAAATCTCCCCGTAGCCAAAGGAAAATCTCGAGGGAAGAACATGAAGGATCAAGAGATCATAAGGTAAAGGTAGGAAGGAATCCTTCTTCGCCTGGTTCGCTTGGTTCGGCTCCATCGAACCCCATTTCACCAAGAATATCTTTTTGACTTAGTCCCTACTTATTAAGGAAGAGTATCCCCGTGTACATTGTAAAGCGTTCATGAGTTCGTTTGTTATACGTGTACATTGTAAAGAGTTCACTTGTTCTTCGTATAAAGTTTATAAATTTGAAAACATCATATTGTCATTTCTTTGCATAGCTTGTAGAATGCATAAAGCTTATCATCTATTGGAATAGATGGTTCATCAACAGTGCATTCCCAATCACTATTTCTTCAGTAAACTCAAAAGGTCGAAGGAGTATCACTATTTCTTTAGTAATCTCGAAAGGCCGAAGGAGACAGTAGAATTTTTTGATAGAATGGTTAGAAATGGATGCGTTCCCACCATTGAAACATATGTCATGTTGATGAGAAAGTTTGGAAGATGGGGTTTGTTGAGGGTATTTTTTATAATCTGGAATCAAATGCAACGAAGAGGTTGCAGTCCAGACAAGTGTGCCTATGAGGCTCCAGTATACGTTCTCAATAAGCGAGGTAGATTCACTTTAGCTCTCAAATACAGGGAAGAGATGGTAGCAAGAGGGCTTTCATTAAAACCTAGGAGGGACTTTTTTCTAGATATAAGTTCGGCAGAATCAAGCAATGAAGATAGTTGAAGTTATAAAATATAATCGCATATTCATAGCATCTGATACATATGATTCATTACTATAATGTTATAGGAATGATAACACTACATGCTCCTTAATAAAAAAGGATAATACAAAGGCAATGATAGTTAAATGTTGTAAAATATAATCAGGCAATGAAGATAGTAATCTCATATTCATATGATCTGATACACATGATTCATTACTATCATGTTATAGGAATGATAACACTACATGATCCTTAATAAAAAAATATAATACAAAGGCATTTTCTTTGAAAGGAAATGTCTTAATTATTGACTTGATGCAATGGAAATGTTTTTCTAAGGTTATCTAATACTGTTGACCTTATTTTTCCTTTATCTAATAAATTACTTTTCACTAGATTATGCCCACCTTCTAATTAATATTCATCAAATATCATGTCAAGGACTTTGCATGTTTATTAGCTGACATATGCGAAATCTGCTAGAAATTTAGAACTTATCTTTGGTAAAGGTTGTATAAGAATATTTTGGATGTTCACTTCATTCATTTCAGCAGCCGAAGAGTTGGTTCTTACTAGTTTGTCCTTCCTTAAATTACTCTGCCTTTTAATCCAGATATCAATTACTTGCCTCTGGAGAACCTGTTCCAAATATTATTTTTTTCAGATTATCCCATAGACTAATGCTAGTGAGAAAAAATAGTTTATAATGCCAGTGGGAAAAACAGTTTACAATAGTCCTGGCTGCCGCATGGACTAAGAATGAAAATTTATGTGTATGAGTGAAATATATTAATTTTAATTTATGAGAAGCATATTAATCTGTTTTCATTTTCAAGTTAATTTTCACTCTTAACATTTGTCAATTTATATTAAAAAAAAAACAAATCATAAAATGATTTTACTAATTAGGTCACGTACACCTATTGATAATGGGCACATTTAATAGGTTTTTAGTGTTAATCAGTTTTGTATGGACAAGATTAAATATTGATAAAATATTCTTAGTCGTCCCAATAAATCAATGGTTGTGATTTCAACCACTAACTTCCTCACTATTATAATAGATATCAGTTTACATGTTTTTTTTTTACTTTTACTTAATTATATTTAAAATTTACTATGATGGCTAGGTGATTGCCACCTCTAAATAATTAACCTTTGATTTTCTAGTTCTCAATAAATAATCTTTCATTTTTTGAACCAATAAAAAATTTTAGGACGTTCACCAGCCACAATTTTCTCCACAATTTTCTTTTCTGGCCCGCCAAAACCTTTTGGCGTTGACCAGCCGCAAAAGTTTGCGGCTGTGCTAGTACTAAATAAAATGAAATCATATGGAATTACTCTTTCTAGTTCCGTGTCTGACTAAAATTAGTTTTGAATAGGCAACTTTTTGACGTCTTACACTAACATAGATGTTTAGGTTATTAATTCTGACTAAAATAAAATAATTTTTTTTTATTAAAAATTGAAAACTTATAAATAGGGAGAGGTGTCTGTGTGTTTCCCAGGCCGGCAATCAGAGGAGGGCGTTCTGTGTTTGGTCCGCAGAAGAGAAGACACTGTCTTTATATATCTCATCTCTTCTCTTCACACAGTTTGAGATGAATGAGTAGTAGATTTATGAGGGCAGTGTCTTCTCTCTGCGCACGAAACCTCCTGATACTCTGCTGTATCTTTTCATTTTGCTTTTCTAATATTAACCATTTTTGGCAATTCATGCTCAGTGCTGCTTACAGAGCCTTTTTTACTTCTTTGGCTTCTCATAACATAGATTTTCTGTGAAGGTGTAATGATATATTACTCTTTCTTATTTAGAGTTTCTCTGCTGGATAATCTTCTCTTAATTATTAAGTATGTGGTAGTTTTGAAGTTCCCATTTTGTTTCGGCAGTAATTTAAATTGAATGAAAATTCTGTTCGTATTGAATTGTGGGCATTTCTGATTATTTTACTGTTACTATTGTGTAGTGCATACATCTAATTTGCTTTCAAGAAAATTGTGACCTAATTTTTCTGAGCATTCAGAATCCAATGAACGATTAATTCGATTTAAAATACAAAATCAGCACAAGTAGTCTTATTTAACGTCCTCCTGAACGACCGATCTGCAAGAGTGGCACATGCACAACAGATGATGAGAAAATGTAGATAATGCTCTCTCTCTTTTGTGTTTTATTGTGTTCTTACCTATGTACGGCTTTCACCTGAGGAAATAGCAGAAATCTACTAACAGGAAGAGAAAGAGGCAAAAAAAGTATCATCAGTTGTGACCAGTGTGCGTCTATCTCCCTGGAATCTTTTCGCAGAATCCCGGTTGGATCTCTTGAATACCTGGCAGAAATGGCAGAAATCTTTACAGCTAAATGGCAGAAATCTACTAACAGAGAGAGAAAGAGGCAAATAAAGTTTCATCAGTTGTGACCAGCGTGCTTCGATCTGCCTGGAAGCTTTTCGCAGAATCCCGGTTGGATCTCTTAAATGCTTGGCTTTTTGCTTGAATCGGATATAGTGTTGACTCTTGAGCAGGTGAGGAGTTTCCATAACATTACAGTTGGACTCCTTCGTTTGTTATGTAAAAGTTGTCACTATTAGCTTTGACTAATGAAGAAGAAAAGTGAATATGTAACGAGGACGAAGATGAAGATCATGGCATGCAGTAGGATAAAGTTGAAGTGATGATCAATCTCCTCATATATATATATATATAAAATGTTAAATCTGTATTTTTATAGGTTTGAAAGTAAAGAAGGGTTAGCTAAACGTTTTATTTTTAGAATTTTTTTGGTCGGAATTTGGTCATGTAAATTTGGACAAAGTGTTAAATTGCATTTCTGAATGTATAAATGGATTCAGCGTGTTGAAAAACTCTTGGGACACTCGGATTATACAAACTTAACCACTCAAAGCTGCAGATCCAACCATTCATCATCGGATTTTGAAAAGTTGTCTGAAAACAACCAAAAGATAGAAGGTTTAGACTACTTCCTAAAAGAGTGCCAAATTTAAATTTGAACAAAGTGTTAAACCATTGAAACTCTTATATTCTTTTCTCCATTACATTGAGAATTGTATTATTTCTTATTTGTTTAAGTACAAGGTTTTATGTATTCTTTCATTATATTTGTTAATCAATTTCTATTTTATTTTAGAAGATGTATAGGAATTTGGGTGTTAGACAATTTCTAAAAGGTTTATGAGGTTTTTGAAAGAATTTGTTATCTTTGTGACATTAAAAATGTTGAAGACTAAAAATATTCTCTTGAAATACCCAACATATCCATATTAGATTTTAATTTCAAAATATTTATCACAATATCAACCTTCCTAACCTTCTAACTCAACAAAACTATGAGTATTTTGGAACCCTTTTTTAATACTTTTTTATACAAAAATAAAATTCTAAAAAAATCCAAATAATCCCTTACTTTCTTAAAATCTAATAAACCAAACTCTATTTTAATAAAAATTAATCATTATCATCATCTAAATAAAAGTGTAAAAAACTAATCACACCACAAAGCAAGCCAATTATTTAACTTACCAATAAAGTAGAGAAATTTTACTTACCAATGAAATAGGAAAGTTGTATTGCTTTTTATTGAAATAATAGTAAAATAAATGCATCTAAAATTGTGTTGCCTTTTGGATAATAATCTTCTATATTATATTTATTTTATTATTAATGTAATATAATATAATTTAAATATAAAATGTATTTATATTATATTTATTTTATCATTAAAGTAATATAATATAATTTAAATATAAAATGTATTTAAATTGTAATTATGATAGTACATGATTTTATGTAAGAAATTAAAATTAAAAATTATTAAAAAATAGGTTTATTAGTTTAAAATTTTGTAAGATGTATTAATATAAATATATTAATAATTTAAAATTTAAAAGTATATAGAAAAATATAAATTTTCTTTTTTAAAATAATTAATTATTATTATTTTTTTAATTTAAAATTAAAAAATATATAAAAATATAAATTTCAATTATTTTTTTAATGATTAAATTTTATTTAAATTTATTAAAAAAATTATAACAATAAAGAATGATATCATTTTTTTTATCCTTTTAAATATTGTATTATTAATTTAAGTGAAAAAATAATAATATAATTTGGTTTTTTCTCTTTTAAGTATTGTAATATCAACTTAGCTGAAAAGGAAAATCAAGTAGAAAAATATGCAATGAAGTAAATCCTATCTTAATAAGTTATATATATAATTAATTGTATATTAATATTTTATATATAAAAAAAAATTTAATGTATATTCAATTAATTATTAAGTTGAGATGACTTTTATAAGTGGGTGAGATGGAGCTTTTGAGATATATGAGATGACATTTTTAATAAGTAGATGAAATGTGGCATATCTATGATGATGGTTAAAAAAAATAATATATAAAATAAAACTAAATATAATGTTGTTTTATAATTAAAAAAATTATATAATATATTTGGAAAACATAAATATACTTGGTTCAATACAATATTTTATAAAACTAAAAATAAAGTAATAATAATGAGTGTTTTTTATCAATCTACACTGTGAAATCTTAAATTTATTTATTAATGATGGAATCTTTTTTTTTCCATGGAAATTATTGTAGAAAATCCTTGAGTACTTCCACATGATCCATGGATGGTAAACCTAGTAAATCATAAGCTTGCCTTGATTGCGAAGCCTAACATCAATGGGATCAAGAGAGTCGAACCCTTGACCTCCCCAAATTTTGGGAGAGAGATCTCACATCTCACTCATGACTACTTGACTTAACCCTCGCGGATAAATTAAGATGAATCTATGCGCATCAAAATTTATTTTTAAATGTCTTGGCCAAAGTCTTGCACTTCAAGATATTTGGTCCACCTCAAAGAATTTGATCACTATAGTCACTTGAGAAATCTCTAGTTAAGATGGATCTATATTAATATGTTAACATTCTACTAACATTCTATAACATTATTAATATCTTACCATACTTTGCTTGGAAATGAAAAGTGGATATTGCAAGTAGTATTATTAATTCTTTATCATGCTATGCTTAAAAATTCATCCCATAAATAAAAATCCCTACTTGATATTATTGGTGTTATGGGATTTCTTCACCTAGTATCAATATAGTTGATGTTATGAAGATTGTGGGTTTTTAATATAATACCATTTTGGATAATATATTTGATATGAAATTCTTCCATCCATCATGGTGGTCATGCAGATGGTGTTCGTCTTCCAACACCATACATAACATTTCCAATTTGGAAAATGGAAAATAGGTCCATGTGTGGATTATTATAATAGATTTGAAATTGAATATTTTGATGGACAATACTCTTGTTTTTTTTGTAAGTTAGTGGTATTATATATAAAGGGCCTTCCTGGACCAAAAAGATACAGAGTACAGAGAATATACTTAACTGTAGTTACTGGACCGACCCAACAAAGGGGAAACCAGTCCAGCCAGCATGGAAGTCAAACATAAAAAGTGTGATAAATCAAGTGACCTGTTCAAAACTAACTAGACATCAACTAAAAGTAAAGTTATCAAAGAGACTGAAAAAGTTCTAAAGACCTCAGACATTTGGCAGGTAGCCTGGCCAGGTGCCGTGGACGACCTCTGAAGATGGCTCCTCCTCGACATATGTCACCTGGTCATCCCACCGCTTCACCACGTCCATGCCTCCTTCGGTCCTGACAGCTGGCTGGGTATCCTGTTGCACTTCACGTCCCATGCCCATCTCCTTTGCTTCCTCCGCAAGCTGGATTCCATGTTGCTCATCGCTTGCTAAGTTCGTCTCTAGGGTCTGCCCGTCATTAGTTGCGCTCTCGGGGTCCGCTGTTGTAGCCTCGCCAGCGAGGTCCGAGGGGATAGCTTCTTGTAGAGAGGTAAGGAGCTGGAGTAAGATTACTATATTCCCGTCCACAGCGAGCAAGCGGAATTGGAGATCCTCCACCCCCTGGCGGAGTTCGAAGACCAAGCCAAATAGAATTGCTAGGATTTCCCGAAGTTGAGTATCAGAGAAAGGGTTCGGGGGCTGGTTTTCGGTGCTCCGAGGCTTACCTGGAGGTGGTTCCCCCATAGTCATCCCCGCAGAGGTAGGAATTGGTGTTGGAGGAGTTCCGAACAAGGGAGGATCTGGGAGGTGGCTCGAGTTGGAAGTCGACAGCTTGGGAACGATAGCCAGGCCATCCAATTGTGTAGCTGCCAAAGTGGGAGAAGAAGGAATTGGGTCCGACTGGATGAGGGGAGAAGAATAGGATGAAGGTGAGGGTGGAGGCGAAACGGAGGGCCGGCGAGGTTTCCATGGGGAGCCTCTGCGCGGGCGCCCGCGAGGCTGAGGCATGAAACATGTTTTAAACTGGCTAAAGGGCGTCAGGTACAAGGGGGGTCGAAAGGAAGCCTGCAGCCAGATCAAAGCGAAACTGAGCCTGCAGGTTCCAGAAATCTCAGACGGAGGCTACCAAGAGGGATGCCAATTGAGGCCCGCGCAGGGACAAATGAGAAGCAGATAGAGTGCAACCATGGAATGAGCGTAGAGGGGAGGAGGGAAGTGTTTAAGTGCTCCTCGCGCCATGTTTAATGGCGATTTAATGCCTGTATAGGGTGGCGGGCGAAGGCACGAGCCCTTCACGTGGCTCAGTGCTTTGTTGGCCATGCCTCGCCTCCTCGTCGTGCCACATGGGGCGCAATAACACCCCATCCGGGGGATGGACAATGCTCTTGTTATTATGCATAATAAATCGAGTAATATTTAGAATCCTATCAAAATATTACTCCATTATAATGACTTCTTTAAGCATGCAAGATATAATTGAGCTATAATTGTCGTTGAGATATTATATGATGCATTGCATAAATATATTGGGTTGAATCTTGAAAAGTTTGTAGGATTTTTATTCTTAGGTAGGTTAGTAAGAAAGAGTTTATTTCTCGCTACATTTTCTATTTTCCCTTCTATTTTGAATATTCTATATATTTGAGAAGACGTGTCTTTATTATGGTCCATGCTTTCCTATAAATTCTAAAGTGAATCCATCTAGACCTATATTTTTTCATGACATAGAGATAAGATAACATTTTTCAATTCATATTATGATATATAATGTCCCTATAATTAAAATAGGCATTATCGTTACATAAGACAATGAGAATAACACATATAAAGAGAAAAACAACAAAGAAATAAAGACTAAATTCTTGGGGAACTTGCACACTCAATATGTAATGTACCTATGATTTCTAAAAGATGGAGGAAGACATCTAAAATGATACTCAAATGAGTACAATATTTTTTTAATTGGTAATAAAAGGATAAGTGTCAATTTTTTCATAATTAGTAATGGATAGCATAAACAATGCATCATTGAAAAAGTAAATCAATCGTATAAAGATGATATAAAATGCAAATAGAATGAAAATGTCACGTAAAAGAGGTGATGCCAAATGTACAATGGAGAAAAACCCAAGAGGGGAAAACTCCACTTTAAAGAATACATTGTATTTCCTAGTGTACACATATTACAATGGTACACGACCCCATTATATAGGGTTTTGGGATAATTATCTCATAATTTAATGTTATTGACCAACTAATAAATGATGACCACTAACCACCTCATTAATGAAAGGAACACTCACCTACTAACAATCTCATAAATGAGGATAACTAGGCTAAATTAGGGATGCTTCCACATATTCATGGATGATATTACTAGTAAATTTGTTGGCATATACTAGTGCACATCACCGAAGGGTATTCAAACTAGGCACCTACCGACACAAAAATATCCAAATTCCCAACAACATTGGCAACATGAGCTAACCCCTTGAGCTAGTTTAACCATGTAAATATTTTCCCAATATCTCCTCTTAGTATGCACTTGGGAAAGATGTACACAAAAATGGCCAAACAATAGAAAATACCCCCATTAATAATTGGGGTGGATTATAAATGATTGGTCCTTACAACATCTTAATCATTAAAAGGCGTAGAACAAGCTCTAAGCCACAGATTCCATCAAAATTGTAGCTTCCAAGACAACAAAAAAATGATTCCCAAAAATTGAGGAAGATGACAATGGTTTCAATGATTGAGCATAGAAACAAGCAATTAAAAATAAGAATGAAAATCCATAAATATTATAAGTTCTTGAAAATATGACAAAAATGATGTTTAGAGTGATTTGACAAATTTGCAAGTAAGTGTCAACATTCAATGTGAGTGCTCCCAGAACTTATGCTTCAAACAAAAATTGTACCAAGATGACATACCATCATAGACACACACATGTACGGGAAGAACAATAGGATCCCATCATATCTTTCAAGAGAATATTGTAACACCTCGTGGTCGTGACTGTATAAGTTTCTGGTTCCAATTGTCCTTATTGAACTCATTATCATTCTAAGATGTATGTACTTAAAATGAGAAGGTTAAGAATATTAATAGTTGGTGTGCTATTAAGCATATGTTGTTGATTATACCATTAATATTGTCTTCCTTACTATGGATGATTGTGTTCCCACTGATTATTGTTAACAATGACTAATCTAGTCCTAACCAAGACTTAGGAGTATCACTCATTGTCCTCATTACTCATGACTAGACATGGTGCTATTGGTTATGATGACTATTAGGAGATGGGGCATGTGACACCTCATCCCTTGGATGGTCCTTTCTTTGATATTTAATTATAGTAAGAGACTTGTGTGAATTAATGGTCATGAACACTAGTGTTTCCTTATTGATGACATAATTAACATCAAATGTTCTTAATGATGACTATGTATCAATGGAAATCTTTGATGATGAATTGACGTGACTAACCCTTAATGGTATGGTTAATATTACATACATACTTATTGATGTGTCGATGCTATGGATATTGATTATGATATCACATATTCTTGATGAAGGCTATGTAACTTTGATGACCCTTGATGAGAATATAATATGATCTATTGTATTATGATGTGATTCAACTTCAAATGATGTTTTTGTATGCCAATTCCTCATTAGAGAGATATTTCATTATGATTATGTGTAGATTCCTTGTTATGATGTGGGTTATGTGGATGCCATGTTAGAGAGATATTTCATTATGATTATGTTTAAATGACTTGTTATGATGTGGGTTATGTGGATGCCCAATTAGAAATATATTTAATTATGATTATGTGTAGATACCTTGTCATGATGTGGGTTATGTGGATTCCCTCTTAGAGAGATATTTAGTTGTGATTTATATGTAGATGCATTGTCACAATGTGCCTTATGTGGATGCCCTGCTAGAGAGATATTTCATGGTATGTATGCACATGATGGATGCCTTGATGTATGACAATATTAGATACCTAACTATGATTGGTCATATGCCCTTTCCTTTGATATAGTTCATGTTATGAATCATGATATATGCACATGTTGGATTCCTTTATATGATATATATACCTATATTGGATACCTTTTCCATTTAATGGAGTTCATAATATGATTCATTATTTATGCTTAGATTATGATTACGATGATGATGCATGTATACATTGGTATCTTATATGGACTAATTTGTGTCAGGTTGAGATCATGGTCGACAATGGGGGAATGCACTCAAGGGAAGGGATCTTATCTCAATGGGGGTGACTATCTAATCCTAATGCCTATGAAGCTTTAGGAACTAGGAAAAGACATGTGAACATGACTTCCAAGGTTAACTTGTGTAAGAAGTGGCTTGCCAATTGTTGGGACTAGCTAGCTCATGAGGGAAAATCTCTTTGGAGGTAAGTATGATTGATGAACTTGTATTATGGGGATGACGGGTTTTGATAGAATATGTGTTTGTGCCAACAACGTCTATGTGGATTAAGGGGTCGAGAGTGTACCTACATCTTGAGGAGGTACTAAAGCTTAGTATATATGGATCCTTGTACTATTTTCTTTTGGGCCCAAATTGCAAAACACCACTACAGTGTGATTGTGATCACTATATAAAGGTGGTAGTAAGATCCTTTATTGAG
>ML827372.1:0-31883 GCA_009831015.1 Picea engelmannii | reverse complement strand
GGGGCAGTAGGGGATATAGAGAGAGAGAGTGAGAGAGGGAGGGGGAGAGATCGCTCGATCAACACACACACACACACAGTTTATGTGTATTAATATGAACGTGCATGCGTTTTTCTTGCTAATAATGTGCACGCGCTTTAAGAACGGGCACATTCTTTAGGAACGCATGCACATTCTTAAAGCATGTGCACGTTCTTAAAGCGTGTGCACGTTATTTGAATTTCAATTCTTTTCGGGCGGGAGTGAAAACTCTAGCATACTTGTTTGATGAGTTGGTTTCCTTGGATTTAGGTTCGGGATGACAAGTCTAGTGGTTCGGTCTACAAATACATAAAAATCTCCATTTTATGAATTCCTCTTCATATCTCTGTTTTTGACATTATTTTTCTATAGGCTACACAATTCAGTTATTTACAAAACTACAGACACATATAGAGTTGGTTGTGTAGATCCCAAATATACCATTTTAAAAAAAAAAAAATAATGTGTACTATTTTTGTCTTTGCATATATCAAAATCCAATAATACATATATCTCTTATTTCTGTTATAACTTTTTTTCGGCTTAACCATTTCTCGAATGAGTCATATGCAACACTAAAGGAGACTGATATGTACGATCTAAAAAAAAAGAAATTGTTTTGATCATGTTAAGACCCTCTAAAGGACACTCATTTAAAGGAGACTGATATGCACAAACAAAAGACATTTTAATTTCAAGCATATGTTAACTTTGATAATTTTAAAAAATATACAAAAATAATATGAAAAATTTGTAAAAATACAAGGCAAAATAAAAATGGGTTCTTTACAAGTATACAAATTTTTGGAATGAAATTCCATCATTAAGGTACTCAACACCTGTAGGTACAAAAACATATACCTTATATTTTGTTGGAAAAATAAGATACCACTTTTAGAAAAAAAATGAATTTGACATAGTTATTCACAATTTCTATAACAAAAGTTGTATATTCGGAAAGCTAATTCAGTTTCCTAAGTTTCATCTTCTTACACCATCTTCAAATTCATTGTAAAAGTACTTTGAATAATCCCTCCAAGTTAACAGATTGTATTTCTTCAAGGTTTGCATTGCCACTAACCCGTCATGAGAGACCATCATTAACTTGCACTCACCCTTATACTCATTTATGTGGGTCTATTACCACTAAAGTAATGGAATAATCCCACATTGTTGTATTTAAAATTCTTAATAATTGATAACGATATTTCTTTATATTATAGCAATGAATATGAAGACCCTTTTTTTCTCTTTCCATTAATATTGACTTATTTAAGCATAAAATTTGTAAGACTAATTATACCTAATTTATTAGTTTGTTTCCTTGCTTTGGAAATTGTGAACAACCTTGGAAGACTTAACACCAAAGAAACTACATTTTCTTTTAAAAAATGAGAATGCTTAATTTAAGTTATTACTAGAGTAAATATATGATTTGGATTATTGTATTATTACTCAAATCTAGATCAATATTTCATGTTTGAGAATGACTTTCCAAAATTATCAATTTTTTATATTGTTTATTTATTATTATTATTTTTATTCATTTAGTTTCAATCTTTTTCTTGACTCATATTTAAAAAATAATAATAATAATTATATATAATAAAAAGTATGGATCAAACCACCAATTGGGATCTCTCTCACTGGCGATATAATCCAGTCGTGCTTTACGTATCGAAAGGATGGTCACCATCTAGGAGCTGTATTGTTCGCTGTAAATTAGTGTATATATCCCACTGGCTGAATCTGATACTTGCATGGAATGTCACCACGGAGAGATTCAATGGAGCCCCACCGTGACTTGGTATATATACCCAACACTGAGAAAAGGGAAGAAAGAAAAAGTTAAAAAATCAAACGAGAAGTAAAAATCCAAAAAGCTTCAAGATGTGAGACAGAAGTTACTTCTGTCACGCCATGCATGCGGGGAAAGGAATCGCTTTGTGTGACTCTTACCCCAGTTCTACAACACCAATTTTGCTGGTATTTTTTTCCATAATTTTTATTTAGATTGTAGATTTTGTGCATTGAACAATCATAGAGAAAAGTCAACAAAAGTCAACGATTGATTCTACTCCATATTTTATATTTTAGATGAACTGAATTTTGTTGACCATCTTCTTTGGACAATCTTTCTCTCCATTGCACATATTTTGTGCATCCAAGAAACATGGAGAGATGTCAACACAAGTTAAGGATTGACTTTGTTCCATACTTGTTGGATAAACTAAGATCCAAACCTTCAACCTCTTATGCTTTTGTAAACCCTCAAAGGAACCATGAGATCATTAATTGATGTATGGTAGTTAGCTAATTTATTTTGATAATTTGATGGTAATAGTGATAGACTCGTTGATATAAAGAATATTAATTGCCACAAATGCACTAATAGGTTGATAGGAATGTGATCTTGATCTCGGAATCAATGATAATTGGTATGGAAATGTAATGGTTGAGGCATGAGGTTAATGAGCAATGTTGATATTTGATTATTGAATTCACAAATTGATGATGACTTGATGATATTGGAGATGATTAAATTGATAGTGATGTAATGATGTTGATGTCGTTAACTTAATGATGATGATGTTGTTTCAAGAAAATAGTGATGATGATTTTCATGACCCTAGGATATTAATGATTGGATGAGCATACTTCTCATAAATAGATGCCAATAGTGCTCATGATGGTAATGGGTGATGGGGCTTGATTTGATAGTCTTGATGATTCATTGTGTTGACTAGTGATGAGGATGGTAATTTGAAAGTCTTAGTAACCTTATGACTAACTAACACCTTGTCGATGATAGTGTAATAACATGGAATTGATATAGTGATAAGATTAAAGGAAATTATTTGTGAATAAGATTCCATAATGCGAATGTATTATATGAAACTAGCTCTGAGATCATCACCCTTTTGTGAGGAGGAGAATTGTAACACCTTGTGGTGGTGATAATGCAAGATTCTGGTTCCAGTTGTCCTTACCGAACTCCTTATCCTTATGAGATCTACATACTTAAAATGACAAGGATAAGAATGTGAACCCTTGGTGCATTGCTAAGCATATTTTGTTGATTATACCATTAGCATTATCTTCCTTACGATGGATGATTTTCTTCCTAGTACTTATTGTTAAGAATGACTAATCTAGGCCTAGCCGATGCTTAGGAGTATCACTCCTTGTCCTTATTACTCATGAATAGACATGGTGCTATTGATTATGAAGATTTTTAGGAGATTGGGCTCAATGGGACCCTTCATCCCCTAGATGGTACTTTGCTTGATCTTTAATTACAGTCGAACACATGTGTGAAGTAATGGTGATGGACACTAGTTTTTTCTTATTGATTATGTAATTAGCATTAAATGTTCTTAACAATGACTATGCATCAATGGAAATCTTTGATTATGAATTAACATGACTAGCCTTTAATGGTATGGTTAATATTGCATACATACTTATTGTCTAACATGCTTATTGATGTGTCAATGCTATGAGTATTGATTATGATCTCACATATTCTTGATGATGGCTAGGTAGCTTTGATGACCCTTGATGAAGATTTAACATGATCTATTGTATTATGATGTGATTTATCCTCATATGGTGCTTGCATATGGCGATTCTCTATTAAAGAGATATTTCATTATGATTTTGTGTAGATTCCTTATTATGATGTGGGTTATGTGGATGCCCTATTACAAAGATATTTAATTATGATTATTTGTAGATACCTTGTCACGATGTGGGTTATGTGTGTTGGCGATGGAAGTCACTCCTGGATTGCTAGCAGGAGCAGAGCCCAATGCCCATCAGTTTTATGTCACGGTTGTTCATAGATGGGTGATCGAATGGCGGGAAAATCCAAACAATAGCATTCCAACTCTGAAACTAGGCCAGGTATGCATGAGCAAGTGAGGTCTTGCGTAAACTTCAGATAGTGAGCTGTAGTAAAGGGTGAACAGGCAGAAGACTTGTACAAGAGAAAATCGGAGGTCTGTTATAAACAACAGGTTTCTAACAGACTGAGGAAGAAGACGTCCAAATGCGATATCATCTTACATTCAAACGCAAAGCCAGAGAATGCAGCAATGCAACAATAAATCTTTTATCATAACATAACTGCAATAACTCGCGCGACTCAGTTAATCACGAACTCACTTAGCATGAGATGAAAATTAGATGGAGTAAGAAGAACTGTCTGTCATAAAACAAGAAATCTCATATATAGATGCATAAGCTGAAAGCTAGAATAGCTGTTAAAACATTACAGTAGGGAGCTCTGCTCAACCCTCGATACTTACAAAATACAAAGACTGAGTTTATATACTCAGGAAAATTCTCCTCACAGAGGCGTGCCTCAGTCACCCAAGGCTGGGTGTCCCTTCAATCAAACTCGTACTGATATCTTTCTTTAAGTGCCATCTTAACTATGCATGGCTCCTGTAAAGGTAGCTGAACCATTAAGTGTTGGGCTAGCGTGCGCAGACTTCCCTGTCAAGTTGAGGACTTCGGTATGGAGTCTTTGAGAAAATCGATACACAGGACTTCCTCGGGTAGACGGTTTGCCAGACCCTCCATCCCCTGCAATTAATGAGTGAGGCGAGGTTTCAACCATCCTCTCTCTTCTTCATTCACTCCGAACAGGTACTAGGATTGAGATCAAGTTGAACTGGCACCTAGAGAACACAGTGATCCCTTCTGCAGCTAAACCCAGCGCTTCGGCCCTTTGCGCAGTTCTTTCTATCACCTCCAAGTGACCACGGGCCGTGACCCTATGCCTATCTTCAAAGGCGCTTCCGACATTTCGCGTTTCGTGGATGGGGGGAGGCTGCTCCTCATTCTTCAAAGTTACGACAGACGAAATGATGACATAGCTTGATCATGCACTACACGTCCCCTTGGAAAGACGACTGAGATCTTCTCGGCAATACTGTGCGCCCAGGCCCTGGATGCCTCCGGGACTTTGTGTCTCGCGGCTGGGAGGAGCTAGTCCTTATGTTTCAAAGTCGCGATGGACGAAAAGGTGAGGAGCCTAATCACATGCCACGTGTCCCTCTAGATTTGACGGTTCTTACTTCTCCCAGCGACGCCGTGGGCTCGGGTCTGAGATTCTCTTGGTACCTCGCGCATCGGAAAATAACGGAGCTGTTCTTTGCGCGTTGGAGTCGCAATAGGCGAGGCGCCAAGATGGCTCTACTTGCTGCCAAGTGTTCCCTTTGGATGGATGGCTGAAAACACTTTGGCGATACTGTGGGCCCGAGTCCTGAATTCTTTCGGTGCTTCATGTCTCGCGGCTGGGAGGAGGCTGGTCCTCGTTCTTCAAAGTCACGAAGGGAGAGGAGGCGATGGAGCCCGATCGTGCGCCACGTACTCCTCCGGGATGGACGGCTGAGATATTTTGGGTGTTATATAAGCGCTATCCATTGCGCTAATCCTGGTGCAACTTTGTTAACTGCGATTACCCGTCGATCGTTGATCTGCTCTATGCATGGATCCTGGCCGTTGACGACATAAATTCACCCGCTCGCTTGATTGGAAGCTGTAAAACAAGATTTCTCCATGCTGTGCTTAGGCGCTTCTCATGTAACTCACAGACCCGAATGCTCTCGAACCCAAGACAAGAATTATCGCTAACATTAGGCTCCATGGGGGATAGAGTCGTCCCTGCGATGCTCTAAGAACTCCTTCCGCGGCTTCAGTGCCTTGCTATTGGGCTATGGAGTCACCTATTAAGCCGAAAACATGTAAAAAGAAAATACACAAAGGACTAAAAGACAATATTTATAAACAGAGGAGCCGTCTAAGGCTCAAATAAAACATTTTTTCAGAAAATACCCATTCACTGGGCTGTTGAAAACCTCTTCACCCTCCAGATCCTGCAACCCATATGTGTTGTTGGAGAAAATCTCAGAGATTTTAAAGAGGCCGATCCAGAGGGCGTCGAACTTGCTGTGCCTGACTTTATCCTGTCTGGGTGCATCCCACTTAAATACCAAGTCCCCGATCTCGAACTCCTTTTTCCTGACCTTTCTGTCAAAAGCCTGTTTGATCTTCTGCTGATGACTGTAAGCTGCGTCCCTCACTTGTTCTCTAATCTGTTGCGCTTCCACTATCTGATGAATTCTTCTGATCATATGATCTGGTTCTCCCTCGTAGTCTTGAAAAAACTTCGCCACAGGTAAGGCGAGCTGAGTAGGGAAAACTGCCTCTGCTCCATAGACTAGTTGAAACGACGAAGTGCCCATAGACTTCTTCGTTGTGACATGATCGGCCCACAGAGAAAATTTCAACTTTGAATCCCAGGCTCTTTTGTTATCCTCTAACAATATTTTGATGATCTTTATCAGGATTTTGTTAGAAGATTCCGCTAAACCATTGCCTTGGGGATAGTAGGGGGTGGAATGAATTAGCGAGATCTGGAACTGCTCACAGAACTTAATTAGAGGTTCAGATTTGAAAGAAGCAGCATTATCAGTGACAACCCTACTGGGACAGCCAAATCGGGCTATGATATCCTCCAGGAAGCTGATAATTACTTTGTGTGATGCGCTTCTGGTGGGGACAGCTTCTATCCACTTGGTGAAATAATCTGTTGCAGTCAGGATCCATCTATGCTGACCACTTGAGGGAGGATGAATTTCTCCGATGAAGTCCAACCCCCACTACTGAAAAGGTACCAAAGATACTATGGGTTTTAATGGCAGCGATTTGAGTTGTTTCTTTCCTGAGAACCTTTGGCATTTGAGGCAAACTCTAATCTCCCTACAAACATCGGGGAATAACATGGGCCAGTAATACCCAGCTCGGAGTATCTTGTGAGCCGTGGTTTTCTAGAAATGATGACCTCCACAAAGGCCGCTATGAAAATAAAACATAACCTTCTGGGCCTCCTGTGGGTCCAAGCATCTCAGAAACACACCTAGAGGATCTCTCCAGTACAAGATTTGGTCGAGGAGGCAATACCTGACCGCCTTGAGCTTTAGATCCCTTGCTTTGTTTTTTCCCATTCCATCGGGGGGCTTCAACTCTTGCAGAAAATACAGAATATCACGATACCAGGCACATTGTGTCAGTGATAAGCCATCTTGAGAGCGTGGGCTGGGCGATTCAACTTGCTGAGATCCTGGGCGAGTATTGATGAAACTAACTCCCAAGGCTTCACAGTTAGATTCAACCAGTATCTTGGCTAAACCTTGCCGCTTAACCAACTTGGTGGGTTTTATCTCTAAGTCAAATTCCAGAATTTTTGCGATCCATCGGCCTCTTTTCCCATCTACGTCGGGCTGTACAAGGATGTCCTTCACAGAAGCTGAAGGAACATATGCTGTTACTTTTGAATGCAAGACATAGACTCTGAAATTTTTAAGAGCTTTCACTAAGGCATAGGCCTTCTTCTCCATGATTTCAGACCTGCTCTCTGTGTCTCTTAACGCCCTGCTGAAGAAGGTGATGGGATGCTCACGCCCTTCCTCATTTTTCTGTAATAAGACCACCGCCACTGTATCAACAGAAGCAAAGGAGAAAATTAGGAACTCTCTGGAATAATCAGGACTGATTAGCATAGGTGCCTCAGTCAATGCCTTTTTTATTTGGTCAAAAGATGCCTGGGGCTCAGTGGTCCATCTCACTTTATTTCCTTTTCTGAGCATTGTTGTGATGTGTTTTACCAGTTTAGCAAAATTTGAGACAAACCTCCTTAGAAAATTAATCTTCCCCAAAAAGGCCTGAACTTCTTTTTTAGACCTGGGAAGTGACAAGGCTTGAATTGCCTCCACCCTGCTGGGATCAATTCTCACTCCCTCCACCGATACTATATGGCCCAGCAACTTGCCCTCCATCATAGCGAATAGGGACTTCTTGGGATTCATGGAAAGACCAAATCTCCGACACTTCGAGAAAACTCTCCTTAAGTGGCAGCGGTGCTCCTTATTAGACTTGGAGAAAACCGTGATGTCATCTAGGTAGATCACTACGAACTAGTCTTTTTCTCCGATGAAGGCTATGTCCATGGCTCGCTGAAATGTTGCTCCTGCATTCATCAACCCAAATGGCATTTTGGCATACATGAATGTGCCCCAAGGAGTGGTGAAGGTTGTCTTCTCCCTGTCTTCTGGCATGACCGATATCTGATTATAGCCAGAAAACCCATCGATCATGGATATCCTGGATGCACCAGTTACCCTCTGCAATATATGTTCCATCTTAGGTAGGGGGTAATTGTCTTTCTTTGAGCTTATGTTTAGGTTCCTGAAATCGACACAAAGCCTAATTTCTCTGCTTTTCTTTCTTACTGGGACCAAGTTGGCCATCCACTCAGAATATCTCAAGGGGACAATGATTCGTGCATCCAACAACTTCTTAACTTCCTTCTCCATGACGGGAAGCAACATGGGATTTATCTGTCTTAGCTTCTGCCTGAATGGCCTAGCCTCTTCCTTCAATGGGATCTTGTGCTCGATGACAGATGTGTCATACGTCTTGAGGTCTTCGTATGTCCATGCAAACACATCGACGAACTCTCTCAGCAACTCCTTGTACTCGGCCCTCTGTCCACTGGTCAGGCTACTTGACAATTTGATGAATCTAGGCTCCTCCTGTGAACCAATGTTGCATTTGGTTGTATTGGCATCTTCATTTGAGACCTTTCCCTTTACTGGCACATCATTCCCATTGAACAATCTTTCTAAAGGGACAAGTCCTCTCGGAATATGATTGCTGGGAAGCTAAATGATCTGATGATTAGCGATTTTATTTAAAAATTCCTCAGGATGAGGGTCACCTTCCAGGTCGGGATCCCGGTCAATATGCAACGCAGAAAATTCGTCAACTGATTGGAGAAACCTTTCGAGTTCAGAATCATCCTTGAACACCTTCCAATTCTTGACATAGTCCGGCACCGAGGGCCTATATCTTATATCAACATCATTTTCTACCATAGGCGACAGGGGAAATTTGAGCACGCTAGCTGAAACAGCTAAAGAATCGACCAAAGTATTTTCTCCCCTCGGAATGAAAGAAATGTTAAAAGCCAAGAATAAATTATCAATAAGGTCCCATACTTCATTCCGATAATTCCTGAGCCGGGAATTATGGGCACGATAAGCATTCCTTACCTGTTGAATAATCAACTCAGCATCTCCAAATATTGCTATCTCTTTAATTCCTATTTCCTTTGCGGCCTTCGTACCCAAAACAAGAGCTTCATACTCTGCCACATTGTTGGTGGCTTCGAATTCCAGCTTGTATGACGGGGACATGAATTCTTGACAAGGCGACATGAAAACCACTCCAGTGCCAGCGCCTTCGCTAGAAGAAGCTCCGTCAAAAAACATCTTCCACACAGGGGAGCTTTGAGGGGAAATAGGATGATCATGGCTGGGGTGTTTTCTGATTAGTAAAGAGCTTTCAGGGGCATCGGTAAGCTGCAGCAAACTAGACCCCAAGTCGGTGTCAAGTGCAAAGATGGGGTGATTTGTAGGGTCTGCTTCATCACTGACAATATAGGCTAGCTGGGCTTCTCTGTATAATCTCCTTTGTTCCCCTCCGAAGACCGGAATGGTGGCGTATGTAAGATCCATATGTAGTGTCCCTCCAAGTTTTTTGATCCACAATCTAGACAATAGCATATCGAATTTGGGGGGAACGTCGGCTACCACAATATCCATGACCACACTTTTCATGGGCAGCTGAAACAGGGAAACCACTAGTTCTTTGATGACTCTGAGGCACTGCACTCTCCTTGAGTCGAAGGAATATAAATCATGATAAGTTATTGTCACCTCCAGTCCCAATTCTTCCATGACTATCTTTGGCATAAGGTTATGGGAAGCCCCTGAATCCATGAGGCAGTTATGCAGTACTTTATCATGTATGTTCAGGGATGTGTAGAAGGGGGGGGATGAGTCATCTCTGTCTTCTACAATGGGGCCTAAGATGAGGACTGGCTTCTCATCTTGAAGGTTTACTGAGTCAGAGGGGGGCTGGGGGGACTCGGATTGTAGCAACTTGGAGAGGGATCTTTTAAAATCTTCATTTTTAACTAACTCTGAGAGAGGGACAGGGATTCTGATCTTTTGAATTTCATGTTCAAAACTAAAGGATGGAATGGGCTTAGGAGCTTCCCTTACCTCGGTGACGGTTTCTTTGACTACTGGCAAAGCGCTCTGAGCTATTTTATCTTTAGTAGCGGTTGTTGCATATCTAATAGGCCTTTCTGCTATGAGGGACTGGTCTGGGCTGTCAAAGTCTCCTTCTTTCCTTCTCGATCTGAGATTATATCTGTTAGAAGTGTGACCGGCCCTTTGTTCTTTCCCCAACTCATGAATTTGAGCACTCATCAGTGATTCTTCATATGCGGACTGCGTCAAATGGGGAAAAGGGGGAGTTTCTTCAATACAGTGAATTTCATGGCCAAACTCGTCTCTCTCCTCTCTTTCCTCATGATCAACTACGTTGTTTTGGAGGGGGGTTTGAACCCTTTGATCTTCTCTGTCTTTTCCCCTTTGTTCCCTCGGGAGGACCTAAGGTATATTGTTAGCAGGTCGTCTGAAACCTCTATTATCCGTGTTCAGGGGATTTCTGTACATGGGCTTCCCCTCTAATTCCCACCTTTCTATCTTGGCAGCAAGCAATTTTATTGCTCTAGCTATCTCATCTGTCTGATGGGGCAAGGGAGAGGAACTGGATGAGGTAGCTTCAATCCTGTTCTTGGATGTATTGCTATCACCTGCGCTCCTGAGTCGATTGACAGCCAATATGTTATATTCTACCTCCACGGCCGCATCCTGCATGAGGGCAAGCGTAACATCCCTTCTCTCCCTTAGCAGTAGGCAGAAATCAAGATCAAAAGCGCTGGAGTAAGTGATCTTTGCAGAAGCTTCAGAGGGTTTTATCTCAGTAGGGATTATGTTGTACATTTTATTAAATCTCTTGGAGAAGTCGAAGACAAAATCTCCTTCCTTTCTCTTCAACGACCCAGACTCTGTCATGTAATACATGAAATCCTTTTTATCTCCCCATTGTCTCAAAAAGGCATTGTCTAGTGCTTCGATCCCATCAATAGATCCAGGAGGCAGGGCTTTGAACCATTTTCTAGCCTCTCCTTGGAGGCTGTGGACAAAAATTCTCATCCATACATCCGCGTGCATGATAACATTATCATCCGGGAAGGTATAAAAGGCTGCTAGGTGCTCTTCAGTAACTATGTCCCCCTCGCCTGTAAACTTGGGCAGCTTCTTGAGGTAACCATCTGTCGGGAGGGCATTGAGGGGCTGAGGTAACACAAGGGGAGCATACCTAGTGGCTATTATAGCTTCCATTCTGGTCATGGGGGGATTAGCACCAGCCATAGGAATATTAGGTGGAGGATAACTTGGAGGAGAAGGAGTTCCCGAAGGGGCTGCGGGAAATGAGTCTCGAAGTGGAGTGGGAAACAAGAGCAGGTTTAAGGAGAAAGCTAACGAGTTCAAGTCAGGAGGTGCTCCTCCTTGTACAGGAGTGGGGAAATCTTGTGTGGTCGTGGGTCTATGCCAAGGTACAGCTTCAGAGGAGAGGGGAGTGACAAGGATTTCTCCCTCCAATTCCAGACCAGGAGGGGAAAACTCAGCAGGAACACTCCCGAAATTTAGGAAAAGGGAAACTCCTGAAGGAGGTCTATTAAGAAACTGAGGAGGAGAAAACAGATTCCTTACAAAAGGAGATGGCGGATTACCTGTTTCGGCGGTGGAAGCTTCTTCTTCAGGGGTATTTCCTCTTATGAGAACCACCTCCAGGTCAGCTTCAGGTGTAGCTAGGGGCAGCTGTGGATGAGACCGCGTGTGTCTGCCTCTGAAAGCCACAATTGATAGAGCAGGTTTTCCCCAGCAGAGTCATCACAATGGAGTCGCCAGGTGCATAGCAACAATCTTGATAATTCTGATATCTGATGCACCTTCAGAATCAATTAATCGTTGTCATTCAATCCCAGGGAAAATATTCAACTTCGTCCCCGGCAACGGCGCTAGAAATGTTGGTGACGGAAGTCACTCCTGGATTGCTAGCAGGAGCAGAGCCCGACGCCCATCAGTTTTATGTCACGATTGTTCATAGATGGGTGATCGAATGGCGGGAAACTCCAAACAATAGCGTTCCAACTCTGAAACTAGGCCAGGTATGCATGAGCAAGTGAGGTCTTGCGTAAACTTCAGACAATGAGCTGTAGTAAAGGGTGAACAGGCGGAAGACTTGTACAAGAGAAAAGCAGAGGTCGATTATAAACAACAGGTTTCTAACAGACTGAGGAACAAGACGTCCAAATGCGATATCATCTTACATTCAAATGCAAAGCCAGAGAATGCATCAATGCAACAATAAATATTTTATCATAACATAACCGCAATAACTCACGCGACTCAGTCAATCACGAACTCACTTAGCATGAGATGAAAATTAGATGGAGTACGAAGAACTGTCTATCATAAAACAAGAAATCTCATATACAGATGCATAAGCTGAAAGCTAGAATAGTTGTTAAAACATTACAGTAGGGAGCTCTGCTCAACCCTCGATACTTACAAAATACAAAGACTGAGTTTATATACTTAGGAAAATTCTCCTCACATAGGCGTGCCTCAGTCACCCAAGGCTGGGTGTCCCTTCAATCAAACTCGTACTGATATCTTTCTTTAAGTGCCATCTTAACTACGCATGGCTCCTGTAAGGAGGGTAGCTGAACCATTAAGTGATGGGCTAGCGTGCGTAGACTTCTCTGTCGAGTTGAGGACTTCGGTATGGAGTCTTTGAGAAAATCGATACATAGGACTTCCTTGGGAAGACGGTTTTCCAGACCCTTCATCCCCTGCAATTAATGAGTGAGTCGAGGTTTCAACCACCCTCTCTCTTCTTCATTCACTCCGAACAGGTACTAGGATTGAGATCAAGTTGAACTGGCACCTGGAGAACACAGTGATCCCTTCTACAACTAAACCCGGCGCTTCGACCCTTTACGCAGTTCTTTCTATCACCTCCAAGTGACCACGGGCCGTGACCCTGTGCCTATCTTCAAAGGCGCTTCCAGCATTTCACGTTTCGTGGATGGGGGGAGGCTGCTCCTCATGATTCAAAGTTATGATAGACGAAATGATGACATAGCTTGATCATGCACTACACGTCCCCTTGGACGAACGGCTGAGATCTTCTCAGCAATACTGTGGGCCCGGGCCCTCGACGCCTCCGGAACTTCGTGTCTCGCAGCTGGGAGGAGCCAGTCCTTATGTTTCAAAGTCACGATGGGCGAAAAGGCGAGGAGCCTAATCGCGCGCCACGCGTACCTCTAGATTTGACGGTTGTTACTTCTCCCAACGATGTCGTGGGCTCGGGTCCGAGATTCTCCTGGTACCTCGTGCATCAGAAAATAATGGAGTTGTTCTTTGCGCGTTGGAGTCGCGATGGGCGAGGCGCCAAGATGGCTCTACTTGCTGCCAGGTGTTCCCTCTGGATGGACGGCTGAAAACACTTCGGCGATACTGTGGGTCCGAGTCCTGAATGCTTTCGGCACTTCGCGTCTCGCAGCTGGGAGGAGGCTGGTCCTCGTTCTTCAAAGTCACGAAGGGCGAGGAGGCGATGGAGCCCGATCGTGCGCCACTTACTCCTCCGGGATGGACGGCTGAGATCTTTTGGGTGCTATATAAGCGCTATCCATTGCGCTAATCTTGGCACAACTCTGCTAACTGCGATTACCCACCGATCGTTGATCTACTCTATGCATGGATCCTGGCCGTTGACGACATAACTTCGCCCGCTCGCTTGATTGGAAGCCGTAAAACGAGATTTATCCATGCTGTGCTCGGGTGCTTCTCGTGTAACTCGCAGACCCGAATGCTCTTGAACCCAAGACAATAATTATCGCTAACAATGTGGATGCCCTTTTACAAAGATATTTAATTATGATTATGCGTAGATACCTTGTCATGGTGTGGGTTATGTGTATGTCTTCTTAGAAAGATATTTAATTGTGATTTATGTGTAGATGCATTTTCATGATGTAGCTTATGTGGATGCCATGCTAGAGAGATATTTCATTATATGTATACACGTGACATATGCCTTGGTGTATGACAGTATTGGATATCTCAATATGATTGGTTGGATACCCCTTCCTTTGATGTAGTTCATGTTATGATTCATGATATATGCACATGTTGGATGCTTTGCTATGATATATATATATACTAGATACCTTTTCCATTTAATGGAATTCATAATATTATTTATGATTTATGCTTAGATTACAATGATGATGTTGTATGTATACATTGGTATCTTTGATAGACTAACCTATGGCAAGTCGAGATCACAATGGATGATGGGGGAATGCACTCAAGGGAAGGACTCTTGTCTCAATGAGGGTGACTATTTGATCCTAATGCCTGGAAATCTTGGAAAATGGGAAATGACATGTGAAAATGACCTCCAAGGTTAACTTGGGTAAATGGGCATAAGAGGAAAGGGTTATAATCCATGTTTAACCTGTTCTTGACACTTGTAAATTCACCCCCAAGACAAAATTATCCCTTGCATGAATAAGGCGAAGGATAAAACATAGCCTTGGGAATATGTTACGTTATGATGAATTATAAGAGAAGTGGCCTACCCACTGTTGGGGCCAGCTGGCTCATGAGGGAAAGGCTTTGTGGAGGTAAGTATGGTTGATGAATTTGTGTTATGAGGATGATGGGTTGGACAGAATCAATGTCTATGCCAACTGGGTCTATGTGGATTAAGGGGTTGGGAGTGTACCTATATCATGAGGAGGTAATAAAGCTTAGTATGCATGTCTCCTTGTAATATTTTCTTTTGGGCCCAAATTGTAGGACACCAATGTTGTGTGATTGTGATCACCAATTGAATGTGGTAGTAAGAACCTTACAAAGAAGGACACCATTGTTGTGTGGTTGCGGTCACTAGATGAAGGTGGTAGCAAAATCCTTGCTTGAATGGGGGGTGGTGGTGAACTGTTGTGTGGTTTCGATTGCCAATTGAAGGTGGTAGTAAGACCCTTGCACACCATAATCCTTCTTGATTTGGAGGTGATGCAAGTTCAAAGGCCTCTCCACCACACCTAGGACGAACTATTGTAAGTTTGAATTACTTCTTCTTGATCACCTTTCGGTTAGACTCATCAAAATTTATATAAACTATGATTTCCATTACCTCATTGAGCTTGATCTCAACTTGGGGTGTAACACATATGAAGGTGATTGCATTGGTTGGGTGTAAAATTGACGCTTGGTGCACGTTCCCCCTCTTTATTGAAGATTGGCTTGTGAATGTGTTGAATATTGGTTCATGGGATCATTTTGTATTATGATTTATGGGATCTTTTAAAGCCTAATTCATGGGATATTTACAGATGGGAGTTGGAGCGCAATTGGCTCTACCTTGGACTTCTACAATTGTGGACAAATCTAGCCTAGTTAGGGTTAGGTTTTTGGGATGTATTGTAAGGGTTTCTAACCCGTTTTTGCAATAAAAATAAGGGGTATGAGGTAGAGGATAAGGAGGGAAGTGTTATGGTGTGAGTGCGACAAGTTTGTTTTGGAGAACCTATTATGGAGTCTTTGTGAGTCGAAGTCTGTTTTGAGAGCTATAGAGCTCAGATGAGGTCGAAGTAGCTGAGGGTCAGGTCACAAGTTTTGGAGCTTGGTGCAATCCTGGTCTTCCTCACTACTCTCAACCATGATGTAATGCACGCAACGCCTTTTGATGAATAAGAAAATAAGTAGAGGATTTTTGTGGACGTAGCCCCAGGGAGGGGTGGACCATGGTAAAAACATGTGTGCAATGTGATTTAGTGTTTTATTAATTATGTAGTTATCATTGAATGGTTAGATAGATGAATCGATGATTTATTTACAATGTGCACTAGATTAAGTATGCAAATGAATGAATGTTTGGATGGATATGATGAATAGTAGAATAAAATGCATGGTTAAGTTGAAAGAATAAATAAGAGATAAGAATTAAAGAATTTCCCCCAATCCCTTCCATGACTACAGCCATTTGCTTCCTACAGTCCCCCATAAACTATCCTGGGTGAGACTGTGTTGTGCACTCTATGTGCGATGTAGCCTTCTAGTTTACCAGAAGGGTCAATGGTGATAAGGGTATTTTTAGAGATGATTAAATTGATAGTGATGCAATGATGCTAATGTAATTAACTTAATAATGATGATGTTATTTCAAGAAAATAGTGATGATGATTTTCATGACCCTAGGATATTAATGATTGGATGAGCATACTTCTCATAAATAGATGCCAATAGTGCTCATGATGGTAATGGGTGATGGCGCTTGATTTGATAGTCTTGATGATTCATTGTGTTGACTGGTGATGAGGATGGTAATTTGAAAGTCTCAGTAACCTTATAATTAACTAACACCTTGTCGATGATAGTGTAATAACATGGAATTGATACAGTGATAAATATTAAAGGAAATTATTTGTGAACAAGAATCCATAATGGAAAGGTATTATATGAAACTAGCTCCGAGATCATCACCCTTTTGTGAGGAGGACAATTGTAACACCCTATGGTGGTGATAGTGCAAGATCCTGGTTCCAATTGTCCTTACCGAACTCCTTATCCTTATGAGATATATATACTTAAAATGACAAGGATAAGAATGCTAGCCCCTGGTGCATTGTTAAGCATATTTTGTTGATTATACCATTAGTATTATCTTCCTTACTATGAATGATTTTATTCCCACTAATTATTGTTAAGAATGACTAATCTAAGCCTAACCAATGCTTAGGAGTATCACTCCTTGTCCTTATTACTCATGACTAGACATGGTGCTATTGATTATGATGATTGTTAGGAGATGGGGCTCAATGAGACTCCTCATCCCCTCTATGGTACTTTGTTTGATATTTAATTACAATCAAACACATGTGTGAATTAATGGTGATGGACACTAGTTTTTTCTTATTGATTATGTAATTAGCATTAAATGTTCTTAACAATGACTATGTATCAATGGAAATATTTGATTATGAATTAACATGACTAGCCCTTAATTGTATGGTTAATATTGCATACATACTTATTTTCTAACATGCTTATTGATGTGTCAATGCTATGGATATTGATTATGATCTCACATATTCTTGATGATGGCTAGGTAGCTTTGAAGACGCTTGATGAGGATTTAACATGATCTATTGTATTATGATGTGATTTATCCTCATATGGTGCTTGCATATGGTGATTCCCTATTAGAGAGACATTTCATTATGATTATGTGTAGATTCCTTATTATGACGTGGGTTATGTGGATGCCCTATTACAAATATATTTAATTATGATTATTTGTAGATACCTTTTCATTATGTGGATTATGTGGATGCCCTATTACAAAGATATTTAATTATGATTATGTGTAGATACCTTGTCATGGTGTGGGTTATGTGGATTCCTTCTTAGAGAGATATTTAATTGTGAATTATGTGTAGATGCATTTTCATGATGTAGCTTATGTGGATGCCATGCTAGTGAGATATTTCATTATATGTATGCACGTGACATATGCCTTGGTGTGTGACAGTATTGGATACCTCAATATGATTGGTTGGATACCCCTTCCTTTGATGTAGTTCATGTTATGATTCATGATATATGCACATGTTGGATGCTTTGATATGATATATATACTTATACTAGATACTTTTTCCATTTAATGTAATTCATAATATGATTTGTGATTTATGCTTAGATTACAATGATGATGTTGTATGTATACATTGGTATCTTTGATAGAATAACTTATGGAAAGTCGAGATCATGGTGGATGATGGGGAAATGCATTCAAGGGAAGGACTCTTGTCTCAATGAGGGTGACTATCTAATCCTAATGCCTGAAAAGCTTGGGAAATGGGAAAATACATGTGAAAATGACCTCCAAGGTTAACTTGGGCAAATGGGTATAAGAGGAAAGGGTTATAATCCGCGTTTAACCTGTTCTTGACACTTGTAAATTCACCCCCAAAACCAAATTATCCCTTGCATGAATAAGGGGAAGGCCAAGAGATAGCCTTAGGAATATGTTACATTATGATGAATTATAAGAGAAGTTTCCTACCCATTGTTGAGGCTAGTTGGCTCATGAGGGAAAGGCTCTGTGGAGCTAATTATGGTTGATGCACTTGTGTTATGGGGATGATGGGTTGGACATAATCAATGTCTATTCCAACTGGGTCTATGTGTATTAAGGGGTTGGGGGTGTACCTATATCATGAGGAGGTACTAAAGCTTAGTATGCATGTCTCCTTGTAATATTTTCTTTTGGGCCCAAATTGTAGGACACCAATGTTGTGTGATTGTGATCACCGATTGAATGTGGTAGTAAGATCCTTGCAGAAAAGGACACCACTATTGTGTGGTTGTGATCACTAGATGAAGGTGATATTAAGATCATTTCTTGAAGGGGGGGGTTGTGAAATGTTGTGTGGTTTCGATCGCCAGTTGAAGGTGGTAGTAAGACCCTTGCAAACCATAATACTGCTCGATTTGGAGGTGATGCAAGTTCAAAGGCCTCTCCACCACATCTAGGATGAACTATTGTAAGCTTGAATTACTTATTCTTGATCACCTTTGGGTTAGACTCATCAAAATTTCTATAAACTATGATTTCCATTACCTCATTGAGCTTGATCTCTACTTGGGGTGTAACACTTGTGAAGGTGGTTGCATTGGTTGGGTGGAAAATTGACCCTTGATGCACTTTCCCCCTCTTTATTGAAGACTCACTCTTGAATATGTTGAAGACTGGTTCATGGGATCTTTCTGTATTACGCTTTATGGGATCTTTTGAAGCCTAGTTCATGGGATATTTACACATGGAAGTTGGAGTGCAATTGGCTCTGCCTTGGACTTCTACAAGTGTTTGGATTTTGTCTTCGCATATATCAAAATCCAATAATACATATATCTCTTATTTCTGCTATAACTTTTTGTCGGCTTAACCATTTCTCGAATGAGTTATATGCGGCACTAAAGGAGACTGATATGTACGATCTAAAAAAAAAGAAATTGTTTTGATCATGTTAAGACCCTCTAAAGGAGACTCATCTAAAGGAGACCGATATGCACAAACAAAAGACATTTTAATTTCAAGCATATGTTGACATTGATAATTTTAAAAAATATACAAAATTAATATGAAAAATTTCTAAAAAATACAAGGCACAAGAAAAATGGGTTTTTTACAAGTATACAAATTTTTGGAATGAAATTCCATCATTAAGGTACTCAACACCCGTAGGTACAAAAACATATACCTTATATTTTGTTGGAAAAATAAGATACCACTTTTAGAAAAAATTAAATTTGACATAGTTATTCACAATTTCTGTGACAAAAGTTGTATATTCGGAAAGCTAATTCAGTTTCCTAAGTTTCGTTTTCTTACACCATATCCAAATTCATTGTAAAAATACTTTGAATAATCCCTCCAAGTTAACAAATTGTATTTTTTCAAGGTTTGCATTGCCACTAACCCGTCATGAGAGACCATCATTAACTCACCCTTATACTCATTTATGTGGGTCTATTACCACTAAAGTAATGGAGTAATCTCATATTATTGTATTTAAAATTCTTAGTAGTTGATAACGATATTTCTTTATATTATAGCAATGAATATGAAGACCCTTTTTTTCTCTCTCCATCAATATTGACTTATTTAAGCATAAAATTTGTAAGACTAATTATAGCAGATTTATTAGTTTGTTTCCCTGCTTTAGAAATTGTGAACAACCTTGGAAGACTTCCAAAGAAACTGCATTTTCTTTTAAAAAATGAGAATGCTTAATTTAAGTTATTACTAGAGTAAATATATGATTTGGATTATTGTATTATTACTCAAATCTAGATCAATATTTCATGTTTGAGAATGACTTTCCAAAATTATCAATTTTTTATATTGTTTATTTATTATTATTATTTTATTCATTTAGTTTCAATCTTTTTCTAGACTCATATTTAAAAAAAAATAAAAAATAAATAAATATTATATATAATAAAAAGTATGGATCAGACCACCAATTGGGATCTCTCTCACTGGCGATATAATCCAGTCGTGCTTTTCGTATCGAAAGGATGGTCGCCATCTAGGAGCTGTATTGTTCGCTCTAAATTAGTGTATATCTCCCACTTAAATTAGTGTATATATCCCACTGGCTGAATTTGATACTTGCATGGAATGTCACCACGGAGAGATTTAATGGAACCCCACCGTGAACTGGTATATATACCCGACACAGAGAAAAGGGAAGAAAGAAAAAGGAAAAAAATCAAACGAGAAGTAAAAATCCAAAAAGCTCCAAGATGTGTGGCAGAAGTTACTTCTGTCACGCCATGCATGCGGGGAAAGGAATCGCTTTGTGTGACTCTTACACCCGTTCTACAACACCAATTTTGCTGGTACTTTTTTTCCATAATTTTTATTTAGATTGTAAATTTTGTGCATTCAACAATCATAGAGAAAAGTCAACAAAAGTCAACGATTGATTTTACTCCATATTTTATATTTTAGATGAACTGAATTTTGTTGACCATCTTCTTTCAACAGTCTTTCTCTCAATTGCACAGATTTTGTGCATCCAAGAAACATGGAGAGATGTCAACAAAAGTTAAGGATTGACTTTGTTTCATATTTGTTGGATAGATTAAGACCCAAACCTTCAACCTCTTATGCTTTTGTAAACCCTCAAAGGAACCATGAGATCATTAATTGATGTATGGTAGTTAGCTAATTTATTTTGATAATTTGATGGTAATAGTGATAGATTCATTGACATAAAGAATATTAATTGCCACGAATGCACTAATAGGTTGATAGGAATGTGATCTTGATCTCGGAATCAATGATAATTGGTATGGAAATGTAATGGTTGAGGCATGAGGTTAATGAGCAATGTCGAGATTTGATTATTGAATTCACAAATTGATGATGACTTGATGATATTGGAGATGATTAAATTGATAGTTATGTAATGATGCTAATGTCGTTAACTTAATGATGATGATGTTGTTTTAAGAAAATAGTGATGATGATTTTCATGACCCTAGGATATTAATGATTGGATGAGCATACTTATCATAAATAGATGCCAATAGTGCTCATGATGGTAATGGATGATGGGGCTTGATTTGATAGTCTTGATGATTCATTGTGTTGACTAGTGATGAGGATGGTAATTTGAAAGTCTTAGTAACCTTATGACTAACTAACACCTTGTCGATGATAATGTAATAACATGGAATTTATATAGTGATAATATTAAAGGAAATCATTTGTGAATAAGAATTCATAATGTGAATGTATTATATAAAACTGGCTCTGAGATCATCACCCTTTTGTGAGGAGGAGAATTGTAACACCTTGTGGTGGTGATATTGCAAGATTCTGGTTCCAATTGTCCTTACTGAATTCCTTATCCTTATGAGATCTATATACTTAAAATGACAAGGATAACAATGCAAACCCCTGGTGCACTGCTAAGCATATTTTGTTGATTATATCATTAGCATTATCTTCCTTACGATGGATGATTTTCTTCCCACTAATTATTGTTAAGAATGACTAATTTAGGCCTAGCCAATGCTTAGGAGTATCACTCCTTGTCCTTATTACTCATGACTAGACATGGTGTTATTGATTATGATCATTTTTAGGAGATGGGGCTCAATGGGTCTCTTCATCCCCTAGATGGTACTTTGCTTGATCTTTAATTATAGTCGAACACATGTGTGAATTAATGGCGATGGACAATAGTTTTTTCTTATTGATTAAGTAATTAGCATTAAATGTTCTTAACAATGACTATGTATCAAAGGAAATCTTTCATTATGAATTAACATGACTATCCCTTAATGGTATGGTTAATATTGCATACATACTTATTGTCTAACATGCTTATTGTTGTGTCAATACTAGAGAATTGATTATGATCTCGCATATTCTTGATGATGGCTAGGTAGCTTTGATGACCCTTGATGAATATTTAACATGATCTATTGTATTATGATGTGATTTATCTTCATATGGTGCTTGCATATGGCGATTCCCTCTTAAAGAGATATTTCATTATGATTTTGTGTAGATTCCTTGTTATGATGTGGGTTATGTGGATGCCCTATTACAAAGATATTTAATTATTTTTATTTGTAGATACCTTGTCACGCTGCGGGTTATGTGGATGCCCTCTTACAAAGATATTTAATTATGATTATTTAATCAGTTTTTATTTTATTTTACAATATGCATAGGAATTTGGGTGTTGGACAATTTTTAAAAGATTTATGGAGTATTGAAAGAATTTGTTATCTTTGTGACATTAAGAATGTTGAAGACTGTATTTCTTTTTTTGAAATGTCCACCATACCAAGATTAGATCTCAATTTCAAAAGATTTGTCACACTATCAATCTTCTTAACCTTCTAACTCAACAAAACAATAGGTATCTTGGAACACTTTTTTTAATACTTTTTTATACAAAATAAAATTCTAAAGAAATCCAAGAATCGCTTACCTTCTTAAAATCTGATAAACTAAACACTATTTCAATAAAGATTAATCATCATCATCCAAAAAAATATAAAAATTACAAAACCTAAAATAACAAGCCAAATGTTTGACTTAACAAAACTAATCACTGCTGACCATATAGAAAGAATCAAGAGAATTGTTTGACTTACCAATGAAATAGAGAAATTTGACTTACCAATGAAATAGAAAAGTTGTGTTGCTTTCTATTTAAAAAATAATAAAGTAAATGCATCTAAAATTGTGCTGCCTTGGATAATAATCTTTTAAATTATATTTATTTTATGATTAAAGTAATATAATATAATTTAAATATGAAATGTATTTAAATTGTAATTTTGATAATTTATAATTTTGTGTAAGAAATTAAAATTAAAAGTTATTAAAAAATATATTTATATGTTTAAAAGTTTGTAAAATTTTATAATAGAATATATTAATAATTTTATATATATATATAAAACAATTAATATTTTTTAAATAAATAAATTTTATTTAAATTTTTTCATAAAAATTATACCAATAAAAAATGACATAATCTATTATCAGAGAATGATATAATTTGTTTTTTATCTTTTAAATTTTATATTATCAACTTTGTATTATTAACTACTTAGGTGAGAAAGGAAATTAAGGAAAAGAATATGTAATGAAGTAAATTATATCTTAAATATAATATAAGTTAAATAGTGTATACAATTAATGATATATTTTTTTTTATATTAAAATATATTAATAATTTAAAATTTAAAAATATATAGAAAAGTATATATTTTCTTTTTTAAATAATTAATATTTTTTAAATGAATAAATTTTATTTAAATTTTTTCATAAAAATTATAATAATAAAAAATGACATAATTTTTTTTTTTTTTTAATATTATATTATCAATATAAATAATAAAGAATGATATAATTTATTTTTGACCTTTTAAGTTTGGTATTATCAACTTGGGTGAGAAAGAAAACTAAGTAGAAGAATATGAAATGAAGTAAATCCTATCTTAAATATAATATAAGTTAAATAGTCTATACAATTAATGGCATTATTTTTTTAATATTATTCAAATTTAGTTTTGAATTTATGTTTATGAGGGGTGGAGTACTTCCCCAATACCCTACAAAATTATGTTTAGATAGATGTTTTTTAAGAAAACAAGGGATGTTCAACATGTAAGTTATGCAAAGAGGTTATATTTTTTCCCCACCTTATATATTGATGTGTAATCATGGAAACAAATTTGATTTTGATTGCTTCATGTTCCTGACCTCTTAAGAGGAAACACATGTTCTTAACCATTAGGCCCATCCAGGCTTTGTATTAACTGCTATCACATGTTCATTAATATTCACAAATTTATGCATTTACGTGCATAGGGTTGACAATATTTCATCCTAGTGTGTACAAGGATCCTATGTGATAATATTTTGGATTAGGAAAAAATGCATGGAGGGTATAGTAGTTGTTGAAACTGTGACAACCAATTTAGGATAAGGTTGTTCAACCCTTGCCTATTGTTTAGGCTTCTTGAAACAAAATTGTTAAATTAAGTTGGAGCAATTAATGAATTAGTTTCATGTAAAAAGTTGTTTAAATATGTGTGCATGAGAGACAAATATTGAGTCGGGCTTCAAGCCCTCTCAAGGACTGTTGGTTGTAATCTCTTGTTGAGCAATAAAGATCCCATTACCATTGTCCCGTAAATGTTTCCGTCACCCTGAGGGTTTTACCACGTAAAATCTGTCTCCATGTGTGATTATTTCTGCTATGATTTCCTGTTTGTGCTATAAATTTATCTATGTGGGCTTCCGCTGCCCAACAAATGGTATCAGAGCGCAGAGTTGAAGGAGCCGGTGGGCTGGAAGAAGGAACCGGGTGCATGGCTATCAGATTCCTCGTCGGGCTCACCGAGGTCGGGGATCGACGCCAGAAGTTGACGCATGAGTTTGTGGGTCGATTGTTTGCGGCGTTAATGGAGATGCTCCGCGACATCGAGGATGACCCATTGTGGCATGCTGCGGAGTGATGATGGGGATGTTGTCAGGACAAGCAATTGTAAAGTAGGGCAGGAGTGCTTGGATCGACTTGTTATCGCTCTAGGAGGGGAAGCTATTGTGCCCCTTGCGCTGGAATTGTTTCTGGGGTTTTTGGCAGTTCCTGATTGGAGAAAGAGCCATGCTGGTTTGAAAACTCTTTCTCAGATTGCATAAGGGTGTGCAAAGGAGATGAGAAAATATCTTCAGCATGTCGTCCCAATGCTTTTCAACTTATTCCATGATTCGCATGTGCGAGTTCGTTGGGCGGGCATTCATGAAATTGGTCTACTTTCAACAGATTTGAGTCCGAATTTGCAACAACAACAATATCAACACGTTCTACTTGTTTTGGTTGGGGCTATGAATGATTTCCAGAACCCAATTTGAAGCCAAACGCCAATCTGGGTTGCTCTTTTCTTGTGAATTATAAAATCGTTGGATAGATAAGTAGTGCGGGGGGGGCGGGGGGGGGAATTCAATGTAGGGAGCTTCGCTTCTATACTCAGGAATGTCTGATGGAGAACTATATCCTCAGGCGCAATAGTAATACGGTTGAAGCTGGATATGGATAGCTCGACAGGGACCTATTACCTCCTCTCCAGGGCGTCGAGGGACTTCACGAGAGGGTGCAAGAACCTGAGTCACTTGGTGCTTAGGGTGGTCTTGGTGGACGCTGATCCAAAGAGCAGGTCGCGTTTTCACCTAACTTCGATTGTATATGTTTTTTGATTCTGTTTCTTGTTTGGAGGCAGATGACTATTATACAGTTTGAGTGGGCTTAATGGTTAAAAACATGTGTTTCCTTTTAAGAGGTCACAGGTGCAAATCCAGAGGGGGTAGGGTATGTATACTTTTGTAGACTTTACCAGTCAAATGCTGGGCGGAGAGGGGTCCCTTGTCCCACAAACAAGAGGCTCTCATACACCAATTTGGTGTGTTGACTTGGTCGTGACCTTAAAAATAGATTATTATTATTATTATTATAAGTTAATAATGATGTGAAGACCAATGCTGTCAGCAGTGTTGCGGGCACGAACAAGCAGGATGCTACGGCCAAGTACCAGAAGTAGGAGAAGGCACACTGATCTCTTGAACACAATCACGACGGATACTCGGATCTCATTATTATGTGGACCTTGCACCTCGGTGAAAGTCGGTGTCCTGATTTGTGCCTGTGCACATAGTTTTTACTGTTTCTTTGGAAACTCTGTTGTTTCTACTCGCTTCCTCTTGCAACAACTGGCTTGTATCTTTTCTATTATTTGCATGTATTGCTGGCAGCGATGAACTTCAATGTGCCTCAAATTTGTTGTATTGTTTGTCAAATGGTGTTTACTGGTCGGTTAGTGCATGCATGCATGAAGATACAACACATTTGAAATTGACAAGCGTGATTGAAAAGTTTGGACCAATTGAGAGGGTGATGGAAGTTGTGACAGAGCAATAAGTTGGAGCTCCGTGAAGCAAGATGAGGTTCTGTCCAAAAGTTGTTGAACAAAGAACGTCGTTGTAAAGGAGGAGTCGTCACTACTGTTGAAGGTGGAGCCAGACGGAAGAGAGAGGAAGACGCGGGTGTGTATGAGAGAAGCACTGCCTTGTTGGATGCATCTGGTGAAGACCGCGGAGTTAGAACATGTTCTGGCATAGGTGAACATTCATATCGTTGCCCAGAAATCATGTTTTGTCCACAAGATGGCTTGAGGAAAGGAATTCCAGTATTGGGCAAATGAAAGGAGAGCCACCACTGTTGTTAGGAAAGTTATGTCTGAAGACATTGTGAGCATCCGTGAAGCACATTCTTTCCAATAGGACGCAGAGGGGGGAAGCCAACGTCATACTTTATTTGGACACGTTGCTGCAAGAGCAACCGGGTGGAGGCCGTAGAGTAGAGCCGCCATTGAAGCTTGAAGTTGTTGGCAGTTTCTGTGATGTGTTCTTTGATGGAGGCCGCATAGGGAAGTCTTCGTGGCACACTCGTTTGGACGCATGTTCACTGGGTAGGGATGTGAGGACGTGAAGAAGGGGTAATATTGAAGGGAGCATTGATCAGCGCATGTCTAAAGCATTTGAAATGTCCCACACTTGCTACATAGAAAATTCCATTTTTCATCGCTATGGAAGAATACAGCAGGGAGCGTTAACCCTCCAAAAGTCACGAATTATGCAATTCGGTGTCACTGTGGATAAATTGTTGAGAACCAGGTCGTTGGAGACGAGCCTTTTTCTTTGGGTTCCTGCAAATAGATCTGCTTGTGTGGAGAGGATGAGGATGGGGATGTTGCCCTCAAGAGGTCCTACATGGTGGAGCTCTGAGGGGGAGCCAGATCCAATTTCATTTGGCAGCACTGACCATTTGCAGTTGTGGTTGTGTCTCGGTGGTGGATCTGTGATGAAGAAGCCTCCATTGTTGAGCAGTCACTAGCGCTGTGCAAAGACGAGATAAGAATCGCATTGGGTAGCCACGAGAGTGTCGATTGAATATGTGTCAAATATGAATCATGGTATACGTTGAAACATGGTGTACTTTGAATTGTGGAAGCCGAATCATGCTCGATTGTAATGACTTGTACAAGTCAATAAACAGATCTGAAGTCCATAATTTTTTTGAGGCGTTGCCTATGCTTGATGTGGTAGATCTACTAGATGCAATGGATTTCCACGGTTAACAGGCTCACAGGATTGCATGGTTCGCATTTGAGAGAAGTTTGGTAGAGCTTGGATGGTGCTTGTGGCAGCATTGAGAACGAGCATGGCAACATGAGCAAGAGGACAAGCATGGAGAACAGAGAGGAGTCATGTCATGTTTCATGGATTGGTTTCTGTTGTTTCGGAGTTTGATACCCAAAATTCTCTTGGAGGAGATCGACACTAAAAGTTCAACGGTTTTCTATTTTGGCAAAGCCGAGACCATCAAAAAGGAGGCACAGGCCTGTTTAGAGCCCGTGCATGAAGGCTGCACAGGCTGCAGGTGGAGGGTCGATTGGTCTTGAGGGTTTTTTTATCACAGGATCTGCACTTCAACAACGTGTGGACGATCTGTGAAGAGGCAACAAACATTTGTGTGGAGCATATGACTGTAAGACCTTGTTAGGCTTGCATACCCCTGTTTTTCAACCGATTAAGTCTAGACGTAGACTTAAGTGATAAGGGGTGGGTTACTGGTCATGTTATTTGCCCGTGGTTTTATGTCCATGTAATCACATGTAACAAAGCCTGCTAAAAGGTTAGTTGTAATTCCGTTATAAATGGGCCTGGAGGTGAGTGGTGAATGTTTACTTGGCTAGATTTGGTCAAGGGGATGTTCATGTGGAGCTAGGACTCCATTAAAAGTTGCCTAGAGGTGACTTGGTGTCACACTCACTTGGCTAGCTTCATTTGTTTTTGGGCAAAGGTCTCGAACACAATGTTCGAGGTGGAGCACTGGAGGTGCTCAGGATCGCGATAGAAGAGTTGTTTGCAAAGCTCAAGTAATTCATTGTATGGCCTAATGGTACCTAGGCATTTGGTACATGATGTTGATTCCTTCATGGTGAGTTGAAATTTACAAGAAGTGGGAATAACTATGGTATTTCCTATCTTGGTAATTAAGTAGTTGACGATATGCTTTTTGCAAGCACAAGCATGGTTACGATCAACAGGTTGGTTCAGTTGGCTTGGACGTTCGAGATGAAGGATCTGGGAGAAACAAAACAATCTTGAGCATAGAAATTCGCAGAGACGGGATTGATGGTAAGTTTTGGGTTATCACGACTTGAGTACATGGTAACGATAATTAGGAAATTCGATATGAATGATGTGAAACCAGAAAAAATATTTTGGCTTTCCATTATAAGCTTTCTTCAAGTTTATGTCTAAGTAATGAAGAAGAAAAGGGTTAAATGTCTCGTGTATAGTATGCTAGTAGAAAGTATAAATTTTGCAATGAGAGGATCAAATATTTCACATGCAGTTGGTGTTGCGAGTGGTTACATGACAAATATAGGTAGAGCAGTGAAATGGGTGCTTCAATTTTGGAAGCACTGGTATCACCTATCTTTGGCTTGCAAGAAAGTGATAGGACAAGGCATGAGGTAAATTGATTGTGAAGGTGGACATTGTGGAAACTGTGACAACCAATTTAGGATAAGGTTGTTCAACTGTTTCCTATTGTTTAGGCTTGTTGAAACAAAATTGTTAAATTAGGTTGGAGCAATTAATGAATTAGTTTCATTGTAACTGTCGGAGAAGTTGTTTAAATATGTGTGCATGAGAGACAGATAATGAGTCGGGCTTCAAGCCCTCTCCAGAGTGAGTCGGGCTTCAAGCCCTCTCCAGGGTTGCTGGTTGTAATCTCTTGTTGAGAAATAACGATCCCATTGCCATTGTCCCGTGGATGTTTCCCTCTATAATTCCCTGTTTGTGTTATAAATTTATCTATGTGGGCTTCCACCGCCCAACAATAGTTCCTTTTTAAATTCTAATAGGTGGATGGGGATTAGCTATTTGGTAAATTCATGAAAAGAACAAAATGGTTAGAGACACCAGGAAAGAAGGTATGGGTCTACAAAGGATCTAATCCTTGTACCATCCATGGTTTTCTCACTGCTTTACATATTACTCACTTTTGTGTCCTCTTAGCTCTTTGACACCCATTTTCCTCCACAAAGGTAAATTTGTCATTTATTTGATATTATGAATCAATTCAATGGAAATTCCTATGTAAAGCAATCGGTGACAATATCCATAATCAAATTCATATGTTGAATTTATATGCATACATACAACGTACGTTGGCTAGTTGTTGTAATTAATAGATAGAAGTTTAGTTCCAAGAATGGAGAACCATGGAAATCTATAATTTTTTTGTCATTAAGATGAAACTTGTGTTTGGTGATTGTCCTCTAAGCTTTGAGTAGTCCTCCTCTATAATTTATAGGACCTGCATACAAAGAAATTCAACTCTTAAATTAATTGTATAAAAAGCCAACACTGTCATTAAGATGAAACTTGTGTTTGGTGATTGTCCTCTAAGCTTTGAGTAGTCCTCCTCTATAATTTATAGGACCTGCATACAAAGAAATTCAACGCTTAAATTAATTGTATAAAATGCCAACACTATCATTGTAGGGATTGAGATTCAAAATGCTACCTAAACCAAATTGGTATTAGCAAGAACTTGAAACTTTTACAACGAGTTTTCTTAAACTAACTTATGTCTTCCCCTTTGAAGTAGAAAGAGTGGGAAGTCTCCTTATTTATTCTTTTAACACTCCATGAAAACACTAATTTGTATGTGTGAATGAAGTACATTAATTTTGATTTATAAATAATAAGTTTGTTAATATGGGATTTAGTCCTCGTGTATTATATAAAATGTGATTTGATTTAATAATACTGAAAATTTATGAGTATGAATAAAATATATTAATTTTGATTTATACATTGTATATTAATCCATATCAAGCTATAGTAAATTTTACGGCTTTTCAAGTTTGTCGATTTATATTAAGGAAATACAACTCATAAGCGATTTTATTTATTACAAAATCAAATCAAATTTGTACTGGAAATCAGTAAGAAAATACTCTTTCCAGTTATTTTTTAAAATAAAACCAAATTTGTACTCGAACTCAGTACGAAATTAGTCTTTCTAATTCCGTGTTTGACTGGAAATTAGCTTTGAAATGCCAACTTTTGGACGTCTTAGTGGATGGGGCGATTCATTGTCCCCTTCATAATACTAGAGACGAAATTACGTCTAAGTTTCATGTGAAAATATTAAAAAAATAAATAAATAAACAAAGTCAAGGGTAGGGCCAAAGTAATGGTGTGAGAGCTACGAGGACAAGACATGATCAGTCTGAGGAGATCAAAGATATATATATGCATTTTCACTTGTCGGTATTTGAGTTATATGAATCAGATTTTTTTGAAATAAATTATATTGGTGATGTCATATTTCATCTGAAGAAGGAGGTTTTTATGTGTTCCTAGGAGACATGTTTATTTTAGTTTTTTTTTATTTTTAATATTTTATTATTATTAATTATTGTTGTGTTGTATTTATCATGTGTTATAATATATTTATAGATGTTTTAGAGAGGTTAGAATAAAAGAAAGATAATTTTTTTTATTGAAAAAATATGAAAAAAAATATTTATCAATATTTATTGAAATTAGAAATATTATTTAATATCCATAAATACACATACTATGTTATTGTTTCATTGAATAAAGTCCTTGTGATTAATTAAGAAGAAGAGAGTCAAAATTTCACATCTCATCTTATTGCTTCGTTCAATGAAGCCCCTGATTAATTAGGAAGAGAGTCAAGATTTAACATCTTACCGTACATGTGTGTTGGTACATTGGTGAGCTCTCATATATTTAGAAAATATTCATAACTCATCTGGATTTGTATATTATATATAATATAATATAATATATTATACAGTTTGAGTGGGCCTAGGGTATGTATACTTTTATCCTCCGCACATTATTACTTTTGCTGATTTCTATCATTAGTCTTAGTTTCATACGATCCAAATTTCATACATTTTGGAACTTTATTTAAAAAGTTTTGTCCCATTTTAAATCAATCCAGATATTCAAAAAATCGATTAAAATTCTGGATTGATAAAAATTTAAAACCGACACTACACGAAAACCTACATACATTAGATAGAGAAGATTACTCCTGAATTAACCTACTCCGTGTGCACACCGTGTGCACACTGCTGTTGTTTCTATAAAAGGTCAAAGTCAATAAGAAATAATTATGGGGTGAAATTAAGGCGTTCCAGAAAGATTAACTAAAAATTGAAAACTTATAAATAGGGAGAGGTGTCTGTGTGTTTCCCAGGCCGGCAATCAGAGGAGGGCGTTCTGTGTTTGGTCCGCAGAAGAGAAGACACTGTCTTTATATATCTCATCTCTTCTCTTCACACAGTTTGAGGTGAATGAGTAGTAGATTTATGAGGGCAGTGTCTTCTCTCTGCGCACGAAACCTCCTGGTACTCTGCTGTATCTTTTTATTTTGCTTTTCTAATATTAACCATTTTTCGCAATTCATGCTCAGTGCTGCTTACAGAGCCTTTTTTACTTCTTTTGCTTCTCATAACATAGATTTTCTGTGAAGGTGTAATGATATATTACTCTTTCTTATTTAGAGTTTCTCTGCTGGATAATCTCTTAATTATTAAGTATGTGGTAGTTTTGAAGTTCCCATTTTGTTTTGGCAGGAATTTAAA
>ML827371.1:51599-63598 GCA_009831015.1 Picea engelmannii | reverse complement strand
TGCAACAATTACAATAGATAGGCCCTTCTCCATTGTAGGTATGATCATGACACACTTCAAAGTCATAGGATCTACCAAGGAAGACAAAACCACAAATTCTTATGGACCTCAAAGCCCACAGGACAAAGATAAATTCTTGAAGCGAATAAAATCCATCAAATCCCTACTGAGCTTGCCCAACTGGGTGTTGGGAGGTGACTTCAATATGATCTTGACATTGGAGGAGAAAACTGGGGGCATTAAACGGCTGGAGCAAGACAGTGGTAAGTTCAGAACCCTCATAGACTAGCTAAATATTATAAACATAGAGACCCGAAATGGTATTTTCACCCGGTCCAACCGCAGATCTGGAAATTAGCAGGTTGCTTGACGGCTAGATCACCTTCTCATATTGGAAGCCCTGCTGGTGGAAGATCCTTCCATAGAGGCCAACATTCTTCCAAAAATAGGCTTGAACCACTGGCCCGTCTCTCTTTGTCTGGACGCAGGATCAATGCCAAAACTCAAACCCTTCATATTTGATAAATTTTGTCTTTCCCACCTTGACTTTCATCGGCTCTCAAATTCCTGGTGGAAACAAGCAAAAATAGAACATGGCACCTGCATGTACAAATTTCAGCAGCGACTCAAAAACTTCAAGACACATCTGAAGCATTGGAATAAAACCACCTTTGGGAACATCCTTCAAAGAATGCAAGAAATTGACAATAGATTGGAAACCCTGCAAAAGACCTTCATTTCAGGAATCAAAACCACAAACTTAATGAAGGAAGAAGAGGAGCTTCAGGCAAAATTAGAAGAATAGAAAAAGCAAGAGGAAATTCTATGGCGTCAAAAATCCAGGGTTCAATGGCTCAAAGAGGGTGAGAAGAACACCAAATTATTTCATTGATCAATGGTGCACCGTCGATACATAAACATGATAACTCAACTAGAGGACGCTCGGGGTAATCCCATCAAGGAGCACAACAAAATTGTTGAGGAAATAACCAACTACTACAAAGACCTTCTAACAGAAACCATCGATGATAGAGTGCCAGAATTCAAAAAATCACTAAGCACATACCCTCCCTGGTAACTCAGGAACATAATGAAGCCTTAATGAGGCCCATCACTCAAGAGGAAGTGGACCATGCTGTCAAAAAAATGCCCCCAGGAAAAGCACCAGGTCCAAATGGTTTCACTTCAGACTTCCTTCATTACTGTTGGGATATGATCAGAGAAGAAGTTTGCTAGGTAGTGGAGGAATCCAGAACCTCAGGCCAAGTCCTCCCAGCCCTTAACACCACCTTTCTCACTCTCATCCCAAAAGAGGAAAGGATCACTCACCTCAAACAATATAGACCGATTTCCCTCTGTAATGTCATCTACAAAATAATCACTAAGGTCATAGCCACATGTCTCAAACCAATCCTACCTTTTGTCATATCCAAAGAGTAAGTGGGCTTCATGGAAGGTAGGAAAATCATGGACAGTCTCATCCTCGCACACGAGGTTATCCACTCATTGAAGATGAAAAAGATCCCAGGTAAGCTCATCAAACTCGACCTCTCTAAATCTTTTGACAGAATTAGTTGGAAATACATGTGCTCCCTACTAGAAGCTTTCAGTTTCGACAACCATTGGGTGCATTGGATCATAAGACTCACCTCTTCATCCTTCTTCTCTATCCTGGTCAATGGAGTGCCATCCCAACCCTTTTCCCCTATCATAGGAATCCGTCAATAAGACCCCCTCTCTCCTTTCCTCTTTGTTTTATTGGCGAAAGTACTGGGATGCTACCTTAAAGCCTATGTTTTGGAAGGATCTCTTAAAGGCCTTCGCCTGCACAACATTCAACCAGCTCCCTTGCACAACCATTTTATTGATGACACCCTCCTCTTGAACACTATGATAGCTCGAGAAGCCACCAAACTCAATTCCATCCTCACTGACTTTGTTGATGCTTCGGGAATGGTACCAAACCTTGAAAAATCTAAGATTTATTTCTTCAACATGTTAATCACCATCCAAAACCATATTTCCCGCCTCCTGGGTATACCCAAGAGCTCCCATCCGTCAAATTATCTAGGCATACCCATCACAGGTGCACCCGTGTGCTCCATCTCCTGGGAGAATTTGCTTCTCTCCATTTCCAATAGACTCAACAACTGGACCTTTAGACCTCTTAATATTGCGGCCAAGTTGGTACTTCTCAAGTCTATCCTTCAAGCCTTGCCAACCTACCTTTTCATGGATTTAGCCGCACCTCATTCTGTCATTCGGGCCATCAGGAACATACACTGTAGCTTCTTATGGAATGGGAACCACCCTGATAAAAAGTGGGCTCTAGTGGTTTGGGATAAGTTATGTAAGCCAAAAGCTTCGAGTGGACTAGGGATCTGAGACCCAGGAAAACTTAATCAAATTATGGGAGAAAAATTGTGGTGGTGATAGCTCAAGCACCCTACAGAACTCTGGGCACAAATTTGGAAACAAAAATATGCACCTGCCACCTGAGCAGAACAACTAATCATATTCAACGATCAGATACAGGGATCCAACATATGGAATATGACCTGTCTCAGGAGACAGCTAGTTTAGAAGCATGCTTTTTGGGAAATCAGGAATGGGGAAAATGCATTGTTCTGGTAGGACTCATGGAAACAACAAACGCCTCTAGCCACTCTAGAAGAACTCAATCCCCTATGAAAATCATTGCAACCTGACAACTTTAGATGGTTTAAGGATCTTTGGAGAACGTCTGACAGGAATCTGCCATGGTGAAATTGGAAAACAGAACAGTGGGAACTACACCTCTCTAGAGAAATGGACCTTCAAGCCTAGCGAGATTGTGCAAACCAATGAAAAATCTCCATCAGGGAAGGCCCAGATATTCTCAGATGGGGGAATTCCACAAATGGTAATTTTTCGGTTAAAGAATCCTATTATTTGAAGGGGAACTATCAAGATCGAGATAAGGAGAGAATATGGGGTAAGATCTGAAACTCCAAACTTTGGCCTAAAGTGACCATCTTTCTCTAGCTCATAGTCCAAAACTGCATCCTCACCTGGGACAATCTCAAAAAGTGAGGTTTCATAGGTTCCTCCATCTTCTCCCTTTGTCAGCAATAGGAGGAAACAATGGAACACCTTTCCAACCATTTCCACTACAGTCAGATAATTTGGGATCTGGGGACTCAAATAATGTGTCGTTCCAACAGAAACAGGACCAACATCATTGACACCATAAAAATTGGGACTCGATCACTTTTCATAACCCAATTCTCGCTCGCATTTGGCAACTCCTACTGGGATTCACCTTCTGGAAAATATGGAAGGAAAGAAATAAAAGAATATTCCAATCAAAGGCTTCACCCCCCACCTCCACTTGGGACAGAATCATGAGCCTAAGCCGGTAAACGATAAAGAGGAGGCAATGGATCCTTGAGGACTTAAAGTGCAGTATGGATGAATGACATATCCTCCAAAACTGGCATCTCAATCTGGTTGACACAACCCTTTCCCCAGTGGCCAACTGATCAACTAGTAGCCCGAGCACCTAGTCTCCCCCACCAATCGGATTCATCAAAATAAACTTTGATGGAGCTTCAAAAGGAAATATGGGCCTAGCCAACTTTGGGGCGATCCTCAGGAACTCAAATGGAGAAATCCTCCACCTCGTAGCAAGATATTTGGGCTCTAACACAAACAACATTGCTAAGCTCTGGAGGCTCCTAAGAGGAATCAAGATGCCAACAAACCATCATTTCAACAAGATCATTGCAGAGGGGGACTCCCAGATCATCGTCCAGCTTATAACCAAAATTCTTCATGGAGAACACCCCCTAGAAGTCTCACCCAGTTGGAGACTCTCTGAACTATTGGAGGACTTTGGCTCACTCTTACAGCCCAGCCTCACCATCATCCCCTCACATGTGAAAAGGGATGCAAACAAAGTGGTCAATTTCCTGGAAAATGAAGGAGTGGCTTCCATGATAGAGTTGATCCACTGGAATGCCCAAAATTCACCTCGATCTAAACTCTCAGAACGTTGCCAAGACTTGGCCAGGATTGACTACCCAACCCCGGATGAGGTGCCACGTAGAACACAATAGACTCGTAACACAAGCCCGAGCCCAACCATAAATATGGTCAGCTGGCTCCCATCCCCTCTCCATTAATTATGGGAGCTCGCCATTATTTCCTGTCAAGAGATGAAGGACAGCTCCCTCGAGCAAGCAGACCGAGGACAATGGAAGTAAATGGATGGGGAATGCTAATGGGAGAAGTCATGTCGCTCCTCTATGATATCATCCATTAATGTACCAGCCTACACCAGTTCACCTTCGACTTACACTAGGCAAGCAACTCAGTGCTCTGGTGCAACCACTACAGAACCTTTTGCACACTTGCTATCAGCATCACTTCCTTGATGCCAAGGGAGAGAGGCAGGCCGCATCACGGCACTGCCTGGCATAGTTTTTCCACGCGATAGAGAAGGAGGCAACTGCTAGAGAGAGCATTCTAAATAGCCCGCACTGAGCGCACTCGGGTTGCATGCAGTAGAGTGAAGGACGGGTGGCCTCCAATGGCTTATGTGGAGGAAGTGATCCCGGAGGAACCCTTATAGATCCCTTCGGAGTCCCTTCTCTACATCGTGCTAGAGAATTGGAAACCCCCAAGCAACTTTTCAGTGGAAGCCACTACACCAGCCACTGAGGTTTGCCACTGCACCAAAACCATGGAGGAGGCTGAGGGAATTCACATTTGCATAGTGGAGGAGGAATTCCTCCACCTCGACTCTCGGGACACCTTGATTCCAGGAGATAATGAATTATCCAACGTCGCAGCGAAGGATGAGGACCCTGGGAAGGAGGAAGACGCACAAAGACGACGCGCAAGGATGGAGCATAGGGATGGCACACATGATGGACCACAGGCTGCTACAGGCGAGGTTGTGGAGGGTATGGGTGGCACAACGGTGGAGGGTGGCAAGGTCCTTGCGCCACCTCCTATCTCGATTGTCCCAAAACCATGGCGTGCCCCCCACCCTTCTTCCACCCAGAACAATTGGAGTTAGTGTTTGATCTGCGGAGCCAGATGGCAGACCAGGTCCACTCTGACACACTCATCCACCAACGCATCGATATGTTGTATGAGGCTTTTTCCAATGCACCAGTTGGGAAAAAATGTCTGACGTGTGCAAGGCCTTTTGTCCTGCAGACTCAAAACGGACCGCACAATAGAGATCCCAATGACACAACTTCTGATGTTAACGGGTAATAGTATGGCTTGGAGCTCTTTCTGGTTCTGGTGTACAATCTCTTGCTTACATGTCAGTCGTAACTCTGATACTATGTTCAGTTCTAAGTTCAGTTTAGTTCCACTTCTAGTTTTATTATTAGATGTAAATACTATAGGTCACCACCTGCCCTGGTTTCCTCTTCGCAGGGCAGATGGAAGATCGCATTTTTCAAACTTGGACATCCCAGGCTGCCAATTGTCCCAGTTTCCACTAATTCGACAAAACAGTTGGCAGCCCAACGACATGTGCCTTTTTCTATGTGATAAGTTATAATAGGAAATGTCCCTTTTTATTTACAAAAAAAAAGAAACAAGTATAGAATCTCAATTTTAGGGTATGCAATGTTGTAGAACATTGATCCATGTGATATATTTGGTTACATGGAGTTAGTTTTGAATAAATTTTGATTTGGACAATTTTGACAATTCATTTAAGGCATTTAATTTTGACAACATGTTTCTGGTTAACATAATAAAAAATGAAATCAATAAGAATTTTTGCATCATAGATCTCATAAATAGGATTCCAATGGTTTCTCATACAATAAAAACAAAGTTCATACCTTTAGACACTACTTAACAATGATATTTCTTAGACTGTTAAAATAAAATAAAAAAACAATGTAAAAGAAAACAAATACACAATCTTATAAACAATTGCAATAAAAACAAATGAATAACAATGAACATTATTAAAATATGTTAATTTATCAAATTAAATGGATTTATAGCATTATCCAATAAAAACAAATGAATAACAATGCACATAAATAAACCAAAACAATTTTTCCTATCAATAATGTGTTTTCTACCTCAATGATTATGTGCCAAACAAGATTGATCATAGTGGTACAATTAGATTATGGGTTGTTATATATATATATATATATATATATATATATATATATATATATATTACATAATAATAATAATAATAATCTAATTTTAAGGTCATGAGCAAGTCACACACCAAATTGGAATATGAGACACCCTTGCTTATGGGACAAGGGACCCCCTCTGCGCAACGATTTGACTGCTAAAGTCTACAGAGGTGTACATACCCTACCCCCCTCTAGATATGGTATGCACACCTCAGTAGAATTTAGAAGTCAAATCCTTGCATGGAGAGGGTCCCTTGTCCCACAAACAAGGGGGCATCATACACCAATTTGGTGTCTAGCTTGCTCGTGACCTTAGAATTAGATTATTATTATCATACAAAGAAAAGTGACAAAAAGGATAAACTCTTGAAACCCATGCATTAAACACCCTATTTTTGGTTTAGGGATTATCATCATCCTTTAATAAGGTCCTTATCCAACTAAGCAAACGACCCAGCACTCAAAATATTGATTGAATGCTCTGTTTTTTAGTTGGACAGGCAAAATTACCCTCTTCTTGAAATGTGTGTGGACCATAGTGGATAAAATCAAGTGCATTTTTTAGCATGCATGGCTTGCAGAAAGACAACCAATGCACTATGCTCGATTGTCTCCATTGAAAGGTGCATACATATTTTGAGTGAGATTTTTTAAGGTTGAAAACATAGAGTTTTATGGGTTTAATGCCTCACAAACTTTCATAGGTCATACCACTGTGTTTTTTAGTTGGGCAGGAAAAATTACCCTCTTTAGAAAATGCACGTGGGTCGTAGTGGGTAAACTCGGGTGTATGTTTTAGCACGAATGGCTTACAAAAAGACAAACAATGTGGTGCACTCCAATGTCTCCATTGTAGGGTGTGCACATATTTTGAGTGAGATTTTTTAAGGTTGAAAACATAGAGTTTTAGAATTCTAGTGCCTTAAAAACTTTCCCAGGTCATACTACTAGGTAAGAACTATCTAAAATGGGTTCAATGTGTTAAAAAACCTCACTAAATTATTCATTATGATGCATGTAAAAAATGCAATCAAAGATTACTCAAAAATCCACAAGCAAGTTGGTATTCAAACACAAGAATAAGTTCCAACTTTTAATCTCCAAGAAGAATCTACTAAATAATCCAAGTGAACCAATTATTTAAGACTATAACACTCAGGTTTTCAAATCAAATGGACAAAGGATCAATTCCTTAATACATATGTTTTGAAAAACATTTACTCTACGTGTTCATTTATGCATTTATGTAAACAATTTGTAGACAAGGTATTTTAAGATGGAATTCATAGAAAGGATGATTTTGTGTTTTTTTTCTTTCAATGGTTCGAGACAGTGTGGAGAATGCAACATGAGCTATAATCTGAAGTGACTATGGGGATTAAACCTCATACCTCTTTCTTATTTAAAAAAAAAAACATTTTATTTTATTTATATGATAAGTTTTACTTCAATTATGACAATTTGCAAACTTTTGTAATTTTGTCCTTTCAATGGTCCAAAACAAGTGTGTAGTGTGCCCCAGGAGCTATGATTTGAAGTGACTCTAGGGAAAATTAACCCAATACTTATTTTTTCTTTAAAGAAGCATTTATATATATATATATATATATAATGTTAGTTTTACATAAAGCACAACACACTTTGTCAGATTATGTAATTTTGTTCTATTTAATGGTCTAAAACATTGTATAGAGTGCCCTAGGTGTTAGAATTTGAAGTGACTCTATGGAAAATTGAACCTAAGGCTTGTTTCTTCTTTACATGTGCATTTGATTTTGCTTTTATGGTCAATTTTCCCTAAATTGTGACACAATTTACAAGTTTATGTAATTTTGTCCTATTCAATGCTTTGAAATCAAGTGTAGAGTGAAAATTTGCATATATATATATATATATATATAAGAAAATAATATATTTTACTCATTAGAGGCCAAGTCGAAGTCCTATCTGATTTGATATCCAACCATTCATTATATCTACATTAAACATTAATCAAATTGGGGATTGTAGTGGGGATGTTACATTCCCCCTCCCCTACAATGGTGCATTGTTCTTGGTGCATAACACTATGATGAAATACATGTACAATTTACATCATAATATTTAGAAAACAAAACAAAATTCTATAATTTTTATAACTCCAACAACATTTCCAACCAAAATCTCATGTTCCTTTCATTTTGGTGACCCAAGGAACATTCCCCCTTCATTGCTCTCATTCCATCGGTCTAAAACATTCTTTTGTTACGGCTATCATTGCAGGTGAGCAGAACTTTGAGATGTGGTTCAAGAAATCTAGTTGTCCCAAAAATAAGTTTTGCATTTTTAGCTTATGTTTTCTTCAAAATTGACAAAAAAAATTGAGTACTCCTCCCGCATGGTCTTCTCGTGCTCCCATGTAGCATCTTCAGGACCATAGTAGGTCCATTGGACCTTTAACGAGCCTACAACTTTGTTCCTAAGCACTTTGACTTTTTGGTCCAGGATGCACATTGGTTGGGGTTAGGCACATTTTTTTAATAAGGACAAATGAAATACACTATGCACTCTCATGGATGCAGGCAATACTAGTATGCATGCAATTGAGTCTATCTTCTCTAAGATTTCAAAAGGCCCACAATATCTCAATGCCTGATTTGGGAAGCTTCCCAATCTTAGCAAACTTCTCTTCACTTTCACTTTCAAAAATACATGTTCACCCACTTTAAAATCTTTGAAAACCATATTCTTGTCTACGTAAATTTTCTGCATGTCCTAGGAATCTTTTAATTTTTCCTGATCTTTATCATCTTCTCCTCCATTTATTTTATTAAATCTGGCCCAATGACATCTCTATTGGCTAGGTTATTCCAGCTTATTGGGGTGTTACACCTTTTGCCATACAATGCTTCGAACAGGCTCATTTTTAATGAGGCTTGATATCCATTATTGTAAGCGAATTCAACTAAATGAATATAGTCTTCCCACTTGGATGGTTGGTCCATCACATACATTCTGAGCATGTCTTCAATTATTTTGTTGGTCCTCTTTGTTTTCCCATCAAAGTATGGGTGATACGTTGTACTGAGATTTAAATTTGTCCCAAATCCTATGAAAAAACCTTTCCAAAAATTGAATGTAAACTTGGAATATTTGTCTAAAACTATTGCCTTGGACACTCCATGTAGCCTAACAACTTCTTTCATGTAGATCTCTACAATATTGGTTGCCTTGTGAGTAGTTTTCACTAGGATAAAATGTGTATCCTTAGTCAGTTTTTCCACCACTACCATGATGGAATCATGTTACTTCACTATCTTATGAAGCTTTGTAATAAAATCCATTGTGACTACCTCCCATTCGCATTATGGAATGGGAAATGGTTGTAACAACCCAACTAGATGTATATGCTTGGTTTTAACCTTCTTACACACTAGACACCTCGCTATATAATTATCCACTTCTTTCTTCATTATGGGCCGTAAAAAGTATTATCTCTTCACAACTACAATGGATTTATGATATTCAAGGTGCCCAACATAGGGTGCATTATGCATTTCCCTCATCACTGTATTTTTCATCTCACTGGAATTTAGCACATATACCTTCCCTCGGTACACAAGAACTCCTTCTTCCTTTAGCTTAAAATATTTAAATTTATGTTGCAATTCGTCTTGTTGTAATACACCTCTTATTTGCAAGTAACATTGATCTGAGTTTGTTGCCTCTAAAATTTTATCTTTTAGATCAATCATGTACATGCTAATGGTTGCAATATGCACCTCATGTGCCCTTCTGTTAAGTGCATCGTCCGCCTGATTTTTTTCTCTTTGATGTGCTTAATTTCAAAATTATACTCACTCATAAATTTGAGCCATATAGTTTGTCTGGCATTTAAGGTTGGTTGTCCAAATAAATGTTTCGGACTATACTGGTATGTCCTTAGCTCAAATATCCTCCCCATGAGGTAATGTCTCCACATCTTTATCACATGAACAATGGTTGTTCATTCTAAATCATGGGTAACATAATTTATCTCATGCTCTTTTAACTTCTTGGATTCATAGCATACCACATGATCCTTTTGCGCGAGGACTCCATCAAGCCCTTCATTGTACACATCCCTGCACACAACAAATTCTTCATCAGGGTTTGAAATCTTCAATATTTCCGCATTGGCCAATATGTTTTTCAATTGTTGAACAATGTCATCACATTCAGGAGTCCATTCAAATTTCACTACCTTATTTTGCAAAAGTGATCGGGATTGCAATATTTGAAAATCCTTTAATGAATCTTCGGTAATAACCTACAAAACCCATGAATGATCTGACCTCTGTCACATTTATTAGTGTTGGCCATCCTCTAATGGCCTCTATCTCTTTAGAGACAACTGTTATCCCGTCTACTAAGATAATATACCCCAAGTAATGAATATTCTTTTGATAGAAGATACACTTACTTAGCTTAGCATACAACTTATTCTCTCTTAGAACTTGCAGCGCCATTATTAAATGTTTCTCGTATTCCTCTTTTGTCTTTGAGTATATGAGTATGTCATCTAAGAACACAATTAAAAACTTGTATATGTATTCCCTAAACACTTCATTCATCAGGAATATGAAAACAGTTGGTGCATTTGATAGCCCAAATGGCACCACCACAAACTCATAATGCCCATATCTCATTCTAAAACTTGTGTTGTTGATGTATCTTTTTTCATTCTCACTTGATGATAACGTGATCTCAAGTCAATCTTTGAAAATATTCTTGCACCCTTCAGCTGATCAAATAGATTATCAAATTTCAATCCTTGGAAAGGGGTATTTGTTCTTTATGATGACCTTATTCAATTGTATGAAATCAATACACATCCTTAAAGTTATATCTTTCTTCTTCACGAACAACATTGGGGCACCCCGAGGTGATACACTTGGGTCTATATAACCATTCTTTAACAATTATTCAAGCTGCATCTACAACTCTTTCAATTCTCGTATGCCCATTATGTAAGGTGTCTTGGACACTAGGGAAACTCCTAACACCAAATCAATAGAGAAATCAATGTCTCTTTTTCGTGGTAGTCCTAGGATTTCCCCAAAAAAAATTCAAAATCCCTCAAGATTGGTTGGTATTCAGTGCTTGACATTTTATCTATGGTTTCATCTTCCATATGGGCTGCAAAAATCTGACATCCCTTCTTGAAACTATTTTTCAACTGCATCGCTAAAATTTCTCTAACAATTATAGCTCTTGGAATGCCTTGAATTTTTCCTTGTTGCCCTCCCTCATCAAGACAAGTGATTGTCTTGTTGTAATAGTATAAGATAGCATGGCATTTTTTCAACCAATCCATACAAATTAAATAGTCATAAGAACCCAAAAGTATGATGTTCACATCCACCTTTGTGTTGAGTCCATTCATGTCTATTGGGCAATCATTAACCAACTCATTGGTTTTCCTCTTAGCCCCTGTGGCTAATTGAACTAACCAAGATTTCTTATGCTTACTTGTTTGTAAGTGAAATATTTCAACAATGTTAGAGTTTATATAACTATGGCTAGCTCCAGGTTCAATTAAAATTGTTATGGGATGGTTATCATGTTGATTAAGGTTGGTTGTCATTGATGTCAACCCTTGAAGAAAGCCCCGTAGCACAAAGGTTTGGGTAATGGACCCAATATTGTTTGATGTAAAAATGACTCATTCTTGTTTTTTCATGGTTGATAAGAAGTAAATATGGATGAACTCCAAAGTGGTCCCCTTATGGTGAAAGCCCTCATGAGAAGACGCTTTGTGGAGTAAGAGAACCCATGCTTAATTGTGGAATAATGAGATGAAGGAAAGTGAAT